>CM066332.1:7921113-8151113 GCA_033807585.1 Hydrophis major | reverse complement strand
TATGGTTTAGCATCCGGTGAAAAGAAGGCTCCTTCCCCATCCTTAATCAGTCCAATAAATCAGTCCAGAAGAACCTACCATGATTAGATGAGGAGAAGGTCAGTAGCCCAACCACCATGTTTTTTCAGTTGATAAAATCTGAGTTTTACAATAGCTTTCCACTTGATATTATGTAAGTCCCCTTGTTAATCATTTTCTGAAAACTAACAAAATAAGATTTTTAAAGAAAGCATTTGGGTACTAACTGGATTGGTGTTGCTAGCTATTCTGTTAATGTTATTCAATTTTAATTAATTCATTGCAATTTTTTGATGATTATAAATTTTCTCTGCTTTTAAAACGTGTGTATATATCTATATCTATATCTATATCTATATCTATATCTATATCTATATCTATATCTATATCTATATCTATATCTATATCTATATCTATATCTATATCCATATCCATATCCATATCCATATCCATATCTATCTATCTATCTATCTATCTATCTATCTATCTATCTATCTATCTATCTATCTATCTATCTATCTATCTATATCTCACACAGACACACACAGAGAGACATAACTATAAATGATATAGATATAGTTCCCGAATAAAATATAAGCACTAAACATAAGAAATTTATTAAATCTAAATTTGCAACTAGTTTCTATTTTGGCTTTCATTCAGAAGTGGTAGAAACCCACCTTGAGTATTGTACTAAATTTCTGGGCAACCCTTTTTAAAGAAGAAAAAAAAATAGAAGCATTGCAAAGAGCAGCAAAGATAGGTAGAAAATATGATAGAAAGTTTTTGAGAGGCTGAGAGAACTGAGTATTTTTTTTTTTAACCCTGAGCTGATTGAAGAAACATATGAGATTGGGACCAATGGATATAGGAAGAAAAACCAAGGGTCGTCCATATACGATCTGGAGAAATCCAAATGGCCACGAGAGGGTATAAAAAAAAAGAGAGAGAGAGAGAATTATTCAGCTCTTTTTGCTACCATTAACTGCTCAGCCAGAGTTTTGCAATTGAGTTATAGTAAGCATCTATTATCTATTATTAATCTGGATTTCAGTCCAAATACAAGAGGCTGCTATTTCTGCTTTCTTCCTGCTCTGGAATTCTAGGATTCTACCTCTACATCAGCATCTAAGGTTGAAGTTGGTAACATATTTGTAACTTTGTGAAGCATACTTCAAAGCACCCCGGATTAAATTCTTAACGTTCTTGCATGGCTAAGTGGCAGTAGATTTTTGATTTGTTCTTTTTTGGGGGGAAGGTGATTTGCAAGGTGCAAAGGGACTGACGTGCTCTGGAATCTTAAATATCTCAGTCCTAAACCATGCACAAACTTTGTGAAAATAAGAACCACATTTAGCAAAACCTTGTGCATTGATTACATCTCTGTAAATGATAAGTGGAGACTAAAGGTCAACCGATTAAATATGTCGTTTAATCAGCAAATTATGTAAATGAACACAAATGAAATACACCATTCGAGCGATTATGATCAGGAAAACACACTGCTCCATCAAGGTAAGAGGGTGAGTCCGTGGTTTCTTTACCCAGGTCAAAGAAAGTTTTGCAATCACTCCAAAAAAAACCGATATAAAAGTTGCACTTCACTGAGAAGAAAAGAGGGTCAACAAACCAAGAAAAATGTCACTGTTGTGCGGGTGAGTGGAAGAGAGAGATGTTACAATAAATAAAAACGTGGCAGGTAAGGATGCCAAGAATCAATAACTTGAGCTATGCACATAGAACATGCAATAACAGGGTTGGAAGAGACCTTGGAGGTCTACTAGTCCAACCCCAGCTTGAGCAGGAGACTCAAGACCATTTCAGATAAATGATTGTCCAATCTCTTTTTAAAAATTTGGAGCATCCACAACTTCTGGAGGCAAGTCATTCCACTGATGAATTGTTCTCACAGTCAGGAAATTCTCCTGAAAACTCTTTAGTTGTAGATTGCTTCTCTCCTTGATTAGTTTCCTTCCGTTGCTTCTTGTCCTGCCTTTAGTTCAGGTGCTTTGGAGAATAGCTTGACTCTTTCCACTTTGTGGCAGCCCCTCAGATATTGGAACATTGCTATCATGTCTCCCCTACTCCTTCTTTTCATGAGAGTAGACATGCCCAATTCCTTTAACCTGAAGCCTGCTTCTCTCATTTGATGGATAAAGAACTGGGAGTAATTCATAGAATGACTTTTGCTTTTGAAATATGTCTGTAAACCTGCCCTCAAACTCCAGTTCACTCACCAACAACCAAATCTGTTTGTTAAGTCTGGAGCATGGGTGCGAATAATGGAGACGAGCCGGTAGAAACAGTGAACTTCAAACTCTTTATTGACATGGTGTGACAGCTCAAACTGGAGGACTGCTATAGCCTTCCTTATATAGGCAACTTATTAACTATTCAACCAATAGCAATCCGGGAGCGCTAGCTCTGTTAACCAATGAGACTGGCCTGTTAATGGCCAATCAGATGCTCCTGAACGGACCAATCCGATCCTGCCATTAACAGCCAATCAGAAGTGCAGGGCCAGAACCCGGCACTTGACCTCAAGCTCAAGATAACTTTATTTGATATTATTCATTCACAACACCCCTTTCCCCCGGCTTCTGCTTATGGGGCGTGGTTACATAGTCCTTGAGGTAGGACAGTTGTTTTATCAGTCTTTTTGATTTTCGCAAAGTGCCTGGCAATTGGCTGCACTTCTGCTGAGGTAGATCGTTGTTTAACGACAGGAATGCCTCTGGTTCAGAGTTCGCGTTTCCGTCCTCACCAATATCTTCGGCCACTCCCTGAGGTAAACTCACTCCAATCCCCGGTTCCTGTTCCTGCGTTTCAGTTCCGTTATCAGTCCCTTTGAAAAGATTTTCCTCTAGTTGGAATTCGTCTTCCTCTGTATCTCCCCCCCCCCCTCAGTTTGGTCATAAGGGAGTTTGGAATTGCGTGACTGCAGCCGTGACCGTAGTTGATATATGTGAAGCTTCCAAAGTCTATCATCAGGGCACTCTACAAGGTGTGATCTTGGGCCAGTTACGCGGATTACGGTCGCTTCTACCCACAGCGGATTGCCCAATAAGTTTTTAGCGAATACTAAATCGCCTACCTGGAAGGTACGGCATCGGCTGCTGGATCTGAGTGGTTTTTCCGGTTCGTAGGCTGGGTGTAACCGGTCGAGGTGGGAGTGGAGCTTTCGTCCCATGAGCAGCTCGGCGGGAGTTTTGTTGGTGACACTGTGAGGTGTGATGTGCTGTAGGAAAAGGATTCGGTTGATTTTCTCGTCGATGTTGTCGTAGTCTACCTTTTGTAGTGTTCTCTTGACAAATTGTACCATGCGCTCAGCCCTTCCGTTGGCCGCAGGGTGCGCAGGCGAAGTGAGCACATATCGGATACCACAGTCAGCCAAGTACTGTTCAAAAGACAGCACGGTAAATTGGGGCCCGTTGTCAGATACCAGAACGTCTGGTAATCCGTGGATTGCAAACAGTCTTTCCAGTCTTTTGATGACTGTTTCGGTGGTCGTGTTCCTCATTAGGTGAATCTTGAGCCAATTCGAGTAGGCGTTGATGGTTAGCAAGAACGTGTGGCCTTTGGTCGGCCCAGCAAAATCCAGATGGATGCAGGACCAGGGTCCCCGCGATGTCTCCCATTCGGTTGGGGTTGCCTTTGGTGGAGCATTGCTTACTTCTTGGCATCTCTGGCAAGTTTTAACCCACAATTCGATTTGTCTGTCTATACCTGGCCACCACGCATAGCTACGTGTGAGGCCGTTCATGTGCATGATGCCAGGGTGGCCATTGTGCAAGGTTCTTAGCAGTGCCTGTTGCAGTCGTTCTGGGATAACGACTCTATCACCCCAGATGATACAGCCCTTTTGCTCTGTTTGATGACTTTTGAATGGTGCAAAGTCGTCTGGTACTTGGTCCAATGGCCATCTGCGTTCCACCCATGTGAGGACTCGTGCTAAGATGGGGTCACGTTTTGTTTCTCTCGCGATGTCACGGGCAGTTAATGGCGGCATATGGAGTGTCGCAATCTGCAACATTGTCATCATTGGTGTAGGATCGTTGATGGTTTCAGGGAGCGATGCACGGCTCAACCCATCGGCGTGGGGAATGGCTTTACCGGGATGATATTGTAACTGATAATTGTCGACAGCCAAGAATTCTGACCAGCGGGTCATCCTGGGAGAAAGTATGTAGGGAGTTGGCTTATCCCCAGCAATTATCCCTAGCAATGGTTTGTGATCAGTTACTATAGTAAAAGCCCGGCTGTACACGTACTCATGGAATCTTTTAACAGCCGATATAATTGTCAGGGCTTCTTTATCAATCTGGCTATAATTTCGCTTGGTTTTCGAGAGTGTTTTTGAAAAGTAAGCAACAGGGGCTTCGCTACCGTTAGGTAATACATGGCTTAAAATGGCGCCCACTCCAAAAGGCGATGCATCACATGTGATATTTAATGGTAAAGTCTCATTGTACTGCATTAGTACAGCGTCAGAAGTCAGTAGTTTTTTACATTACAGAACGCCTGCTCTTCTCTGTGACCCCATACCCAAATTGCTTTTTTATCTTGTAGGCAATGTAAAGGTTCAGCGACAGTTGCCTTGTGTGGCAAGAATACATTATAGAAATTGATGAGGCCGAAGAACACCTGGAAGTCGGCCTTGTTCTGGGGTCTGGGAGTGTTTTTTATTGCTCTCAATTTGCTATCGGTAGGGTGAATACCCTGACTGTCAATCAAGTACCCTAAGAATTCAACACGATCTGTACACAGCTTGCACTTATTTTTCTTCACTTTCAGGCCTGCTTCTTGGAATTTTTGTAAAACCAGTCTTAAACGATCCTGTAAAAATTTTGGAGTGGGGGCAGCAATGAGCACATCGTCAAAGTAGGGGAAAACGCCTTTGAACCCCTGCAATAGTCTCTCCATTAGGCTCTGAAAGATCCCCGGGGCTACACTGACTCCAAATTGAAGCCGCATACACTTAAAGGCACCTCGGTGTGTTACGATAGTCTGTGCCTGTGCCGTTTTTTCGTCAACCGGCAGTTGCTGATAAGCCTAAGCTAAGTCTAGTATAGCGAAGACTTTTCCGCCCCCCAGGGAATGGAGGAGGTGTTGCACCACCGGCACCGGATATGGATTTTGTTGCAGGGCATGGTTTAGGGTGGCTCGATAGTCCCCACAAATTCTAATGGAGCCGTCCGGCTTAATTGGGGTCACGATTGGTGTTTCCCATGGGGAGTGGTCGGTTGGCTTTAAAACTCCCTGGGCTATCAACTTATCAAGCTGTTCGTCAATTTTTGGCTTTAGAGCGAATGGAACTCGACAAGGCTTAAGGGAGATGGGAGCTATCTTTGGATTAAGGCTAAAGGATATCGGGGTCCCCTTGTACTTGCCTAGCTTTTCCGCGAAGACATCCCTGAATTCTTGGGCGAGGTCCTCCTCCCAGTCACTGCCGCCGATTTGGTTAATGCCTGCCACTTCAATGCCGAGTAGTGCATTGCAGGCCTAACAGGCTAGGCCGGTCCTTGTTGATCACCGTCAGGGGTAAGTACGCTGTGCAGTTCTTGAATATGACCCGGACTCTACTGGATCCTACGACTAGAATCTGGTAGTCCTTTAACACGAGCCGTTGAAATTGAAGGTCTTGGCACTGGATAGTGGGGATGAGTTGCTTGAGGGTCTTCCAGGAGACCACTGAAAGAGACGATCCCGAGTCAACTTCCATTTGGCAAGGCTGATTTTCAATGTCCACTTTGACTCGAATTTTCTTAGCATCTAATGAAGAGGTGTAGCCGATAGTGAGTGTTTGGTGGGCCTCTTCCCATCTCGTTAGGCGATTCATGGGTAGGTTTCTGTTGGAGTGGTTTGCTGGTTCTTGCCTTACAGGGCGATTCCCTGTCAATTGGCGGAGATTGGTACCCTTCGAGGTCTGGCTGGGTCCGAGGAGACTTCTACAGACCTGTCCGATATGGCCTCGTTTCCCGCACTCGTGGCAGAGCGCGTCATGGAATTTGCAATCGGAATGGTAATAGTTGGCCCCGCAGCCATCGCACGGTTTCTGGGATTTTGGGTAATGGTCCCGGTCGGACCGCAGGTGATGGACCTTTTCTTCATCACTGTCTGACAACGAAGAGAGGTCCTCATGGTGGGTCGTCTGAAGCTGTCCTTCTGACTTAGGTGAAACTTCGCTGGCTGGTTAGTGTGCTGGAGTGTGATTCCGGCGTAGTTGGGCAACCGACTTCTTGGTCGCCTCCGCTGCTGTAGCCTCAGCGATGGCATCAGCAAGGGTAATGTCGCCGTTAGCCATTATTTTGCTCTGTACGTTTAGAGCGTCTAGCCGGAGAATTACTCGGTCTCTCAAGGCCTCCTTTAGGTCGGCGAAATCGCAAAGGCCTCCCAAGTTCCGCAGGTCTGCAACGAAATCGGCAACACTTTCTCCTTTCCACTGGTTTCTTTGATAGAACTCATGTCGTCTTACGAGCGTCGGAATGGTCGGTGCATAGTGGGCCCTTAGTAGCGGTTCGAGGACGTCCCAGTCCATGGCCTTCACTTTAGCCGGTTTCGCTAATGCCTTAGCCATTTTGAATACCATCGGGCCGCAGTACGTTAGGAATACTGCCCGTTTCTTCCCGATTGTGCCATCCTTCAAATTATTCATTTCCAAAAACATTTGGAAACGGTCCATGTAGGACTCCCAGTCCTCTTGAGCTGGATCGAATGGAGCGGATGGTACTACGCCGCCGGACATGGTTCCGCCGTTGTGCGCTTCAGCCACGTGCTTGGTTGTCTTCGTCATTGTTTTAGTTGGCTCTGATGTCATCCAATCCCATCCTCGTTGCCAGTGTTAAGTCTGGAGCATGGGTGCAAATAATGGAGACGAGCCGGTAGAAACAGTGAACTTCAAACTCTTTATTGACATGGTGTGACAGCTCAAACTGGATGGCTGCTATAGCCTTCCTTATATAGGCAACTAATTAACTATTCAACCAATAGCAATCCGGGAGCGCTAGCTCCGTTAACCAATGAGACTGGCCTGTTAATGGCCAATCAGATGCTCCTGAATGGACCAATCCGATCCTGCCATTAACAGCCAACCAGAAGTGCAGGGCCAGAACCCTGCACTTGACTTCAAGCTCAAGATAACTTTATTTGATATTATTCATTCACAACAGTTTCCACCTCAACCTATGAGTCCACTTTGAAATTAGACTGTATTCTGCTATTATCAAAACCAAGTCTCTGGTGAAACTTACTCACCTGTGTTCTTAAACACCTGAAATTCCCACAAATAAAGCCAATAAATCCATGCAATTCCAGTCTTCAATGGACTTACAGTGATGAGTTATTTTCTTTGAATGAGTCTTTTTTTCCGCCTTGCAAAGGCTTGGGGATGTTCCACTGAATATCTTGATTAATTTGTAACATTGCTTGCTTTGGTTTACTTTGCTAAGAATACTAAGGATAATCAAGCTAGGCCTGTAGTTGATATAATCAAGGGAACGGGGTTAAAATGCCAGGAGAATAAAATTCAATTGCAAGTAAGCTGTTTCTCTGAAAAACATAATCCATCTTCCAGGGATCCTAGAGTAAATTATAAGTGTGGGGGGAAGTAATAGAAGCACATTATTTTTTTATGCTATTATCATCTTGAAGATTTTTACCCTATAATGAAAGTCACTAAAATCCACTTTTAAATGTCAGCTCCTGTGCTGATGGAAAAGGGTATATTATATCATATCATATAATGATAATGCTCAGTTTTCTGGATCATCGAGACAAGTTAAGCGGGCTTGCAAGAATCCACTTTATATTTTTATTATTAAAACAAAACACAAATAAATTCAGAGCACAAAGTCCATCAAGCAAAGTAGGTCAGAAGTGACCTATAATGAGCACAGATGTTCAGTCCCAGAATATGCTTTCAGGAATTGAATTGCTTTTTCTATCTTAAGAACCCATTTTGAAAGAAGAAGGCCTTTTTGGTCATTAACGGAAACAGAAATCCTCAATGACTGACTAATAATCCAAGATTTATCAACCAATTATTTTTTTTCCCCAAAACAACCTGAGTATTTTTAACAACATTCTATTACACCCAGTTTAAAAACAGCTGGTTAAGGAAGCCCAACATGACTAAGCCAAATGAAGAGGAACAGGAGCTGAAGAAGAATGATTTGCTCGTAGAATTAAGCCAGAGCTTCTGCAATTTTAAATGGATTTAGAAATATTATGCACTCGCATTGTAACTCGCATTGTGAGTTTGATCCTAGATAAAGGCAGATATTTCTCTCTGAGCATAATGAGAATATATCTGCTGGAAAAGAAAAACCTCCTCATTGGCAACAGGAGGGGCATCCGGCCAGTAAACACTCAGCTCCATTCAGCTGCCCAGGCTCTGCCCTGCAAGGGATTATTGGGTAATTTAAAGGAGATGATGATGATGATGATGATGAACTCACATTGTATCCATGTTAGAAGCACCAATGTGCTTCTGGGTTGTAAAGATTAGCTATTGACATCACTGTTGTCCAGGGGCCACCAAGTCAGGGGCTCTTTTCATGTCCCCAGCAGGAGTTGGAGTGAAGGACAGGAGTTCACCCTCTCCCAATGGCAGGATCTCAAACATGTACATGCTAGCTTCAAACCCAGTGTCTGTATAATAATGCACTTATTATATACAAGGAGGCCAAAATGAGCCATGGGCTGCAAATTTGACATTTTGTAGCTGGTCAATAATCAAGAGGAGGGAAGATTATAATACAAAGTAGACTGATCCAGGATTTTCAATGCAGGTTTTCCCTGCATTTATTTACTTATGATTCTACCTTCTTATTATTTTTTAGTGACTGCTACTTAATTCTCTAGCCTAACTTCCTTCCACTTACATATTCATGGAATACTGCTTTACCTGTACTTCTTCCTGTCCCAAATCCCCTGAATGGAAAATTCTGATTGCATGAATATTATGGAAAGTAACTTAAATTGCACCTGTAATATAAAAAGAAAAAAAGGCTGTGTTGTTGGCAATTATAATCTGAAATATCCAATATGATGAACATGGCAGCCTTTAGATCTTTTTAATTTTCTTTGGATACTTATCACATTCTTTGCCTTACTGAAGTAACTAATGTAAAGGTATGATTAGAATTGGCTTGTAACCTTGTCTTCCATCAGCTGCCTGGATTAGTCCTTGCAGTTTTTGGTAAGGTTTCTTTGGAAGTAGTTTGTCCTTACCTGATTCTCCCTGGAACTGAGGCAGAGGGACTAGCCCAAGGTCACCAAATTGGCTTCATGCCCAAGACAGGACTGGAACTCACAGTCTCCCTCTCATAAAAATGGTAACTCTGAGAGGGACCTTGGAATCCTAGTGGACAATCACTGAAACACGAGCCAGCAGTGTGTGGCAATAGCCAGAAAAGCCAATACAATCTTTCGTTGTATAAATAGAGGCATAGAATCAAAACCATATGAAGTATTACTACCACTTTATAAAGCTTTAGTAAGACCACACCTGGAATCCTGCATCTAATTTTGGAAACCACATTACAAAAAAGGTGTTGAAAAAAGGTGCAAAGAAGAGCAACTAAGATGATTAATGGTCCGGAGACAAAAATATAATAATATGAAAAACGTTTGCACGAAATTGGGTATGGCTAGTCTAGAGAAAAGAAGAACTAGGGATGACATGATAGCAGTATTGCAGTATTTAAGGGTCTGCCACAAAGAAGAGGGAGTCAAGCTATTCTCCAAAGCACCTGAAGGCAGGACAAGGAACAATGGATGGAAACTAATCAAGGAGAGAAGAAGTCTAGAATGAAGGAAAAACTTCCTAACAACAGTGAGAACAATTAACCAGTAGCTTGCCTTCAGAAGTTGTAGGTGCTTCATCACTGGAAGAAGACTTGAGATCCACTTGTCTGAAATGGTAGAAGGTCTCCTGCTTGAGCAGAGGATTGAACTAGAAGATCTCCAAGGTAACTTCCAGTTCTATTCTGATTGGTTTCTAGAAGTTTACCACTCCACCAAACTGGCTCTCAAAAAAAATATTTAGCTCTCTAAATAAAAGCTATGTATGTATTGTTGTTGTTAGTTGCAAAGTCATGTCCAACCCATTGTGACCCCCATGGACAATGTTCCTCCAGGCCTTCCTGTCCTCTACAATCTTCTGGAGTCCATGTAAGCTCATGCTGACTGCTTAAGTGATTCCATCCAGCCACCTCATTCTCTGTCGTCCCCTTCTTCTTCTTTTGCCCTCCATCGTTCCCAGCGTTAGCTCTTCTCCAGTGAATCCTTCCTTCTCATGAGGTGACCAAAGTCTTTGAGTTTCATCTTCAGGATCTGGCCTTCCAAAGAGCAGTCAGGGTTGATCTCCTTTAGGACTGACCAGTTGGATAACCTTGCCGTCCAAGGGACTTGCAGGAGTCTCCCCCAGAACCATAGTTCAAAGGCCTCAATTCTTTGGCGCTCAGCCTTCCTTATGGTCCAACTTTCACAGCCATACATTGCAACTGGGAAAACCATAACCTTGACTATATGCTCTTTTGTTGGCAGGGTGACGTCTCTGCTTGCATATCTATAAGCTTCATTTAAAGTTAATTGAATATTAATTATAACTGATATGATTGCTGCCTTTCTGAAAAAATAAATAAAAGCATAAATTTGGCAGTAACCTGGAGCTACAGGGGTTGGGATTGCATCAAACATTTGATTATGATGATGATAGATATTCTTAGGAATTCAAGATGTGCACTTCTATTGGAATCCAGTTCATCCGTTGTACATTAGATTAATTAACTACATAAATCTTATTTTAAAAAAATAAAAAATAAAAGCCACGTTATACTTCTTTAAAAAAAAAGTCAGCTTTCACTATTTTTTCCCTTTTCTGTTATTGTATTTGCTTTCATTAATCTGCTATCTTCAGCAGCTATCTCAGCTGGCAATTTGTTTTGCAATTATTTCTCCACTGTGTCATATTTTATTGCTTTTCTTTCTGAAGATAATTTTTGGCCATTTCCTTCTCTCCTTCCAGATTCCATCGAACTACACGGTCCCTTTATTTTGCTGATCTCTCTCTGCTCACCTTTGTGCATTCCTCCCAATGGTGCTGGTAATATGGCTCCGTTTGATTTCATTTCTAGATTTCATTAACATGCTGTTTGTTAGCACTTATCAGATTATTAAAGGAACTAAATTGGGATAGGCAGAGAGTCGATTCCTTTAAGACCTGACTGCACACAGCAGTCTGAAAATATGCTGTCTCACAGTCACAGGGAATGATTGTTAATCATTTCTTGTAACTCCTTGGTGTGTAAAGCAGATGTTTCTTTCCTCCTCTTCATAAATATGCAGATCTGTACATTGGGGAAATGAAACAACCACTTCATAAATGCATGGCACAACATAGGAGAACAAACCCATCAGGATTAGATTCAGCAGCCCATCTTCATATAAAAGACAAAGGCCACTCTTTTGAAGACAGCAAAGTCCACATTTTGGACAGAAAGGACCACTAGGTTGAAAAAAAGGGATCGAAGAGGCCATCTATGTCAAAATTAAACAGCCCTCTCTTTACGGGAGGGGGGATATGACATAATCTATCTCCAGTCTATAACACAGTCCTTTCAATAGTTTCAAGAAAGTTCCACACCCATTAGCACCACTCAGGTGACCCTGATAACGAAGATAAACCATCAGGTGGCCTTAATGACTCACTAAAAAAATGTACATGACTAGCTGTCTGCAAGGAGTATTTATCAGCAAACACAACAACAGATGGAGGAAATAGAAGGAGAAGAAGAAAAAGATCGATGAAGAAGCTTCTTGGACGAGGAGCAAAATGTCTTCAAAGAAAAACCAAAAAGTCCAGTTGCCTCTTTGGGACAACCATGACCTGGATGCCAGAGAATCTCCACAGACATTTCTCTTCATAAAGAAAAGAGGTTGAATGTTAATTGTAGATCTCTCAATCAAGGTCCTGTACTATAAATGAGATTATCTATTTTGATATACAAGAAATCTACTAAGGACTACTGAACTATAAAATGGAGGAAGAAATAGTCAAAGAAATGATGATTATCTGGGCAAAAACCATCGGCTATAATATAGAATTAGAGACCTGGCAAAAACTTTGGGACAGAAATTACAAAATGACTATGGCCTCAGCTTACAAAGAAAATCCTTATAAGATGTTTTATAGGTAGCATTTACCACCTGCAATAATTGCCTCAGCAATGTTCAACTATTACAAAGTCTGCACTACTATTACTGTTAATCTTCTCATCACTCCTTATCACCCATCCCCTCCCACTTGTGACTGTATTATTGTAACTTTGTCACTTGTATACTTACGATATATATTGACTGTTTCCTAGTATGATTCCATTGCTTATTGTATGCTTTGACTATTATTAAGTGTTGTACCTTATGATTCTTGATGAACGTATCTTTTCTTTTATGTATACTGAGAGTATTTGAACCAAGACAAATTCCTTGTGTGTCCAACCACTCTTGACCAATAAATTATTCTATTCTATTCTATTCTATTCTATTCTATTCTATTCTATTCTATTCTATTCTATTCTATTCTATTCTATTCTGCAAGATTGGCAAAAATGTTCAGCAACCTATCTGTTAAATGATGGAAATGCAACCAGGTTGCAGGCACTTATTACCATATGTGGTGGACATGCGCTAAAGCAAGAAAATATTGGCAGAATATACATAAATGGATGGAAACGATTACAGAACAAAATATTGAGTTTAAACCTGAACGTGTCTTTTAGGTATACTATCAGAGGATTATGACAAAGCGACCACATACTTAGTTTTACACATATTGATGGTAGCAAGGATTACATATGCTAAATACTGAAAAAATATGAATACTCCACTGGATGAGGTTATAATTAGGAAAATTTGGGACTGTGCTGAAATGGATAGATTAATTTTAAAAATTAAAGACAAAGATGATTCAGAATACTTTCAGACATGGAATAAATTCTATGAATAGATCAGTGGTGGAATTAAAAAAAAATTACTACCGGTTCTGTGGGCATGGCTTGGTGGGTGTGGCAGGGGAAGGATATTGTAAAATCTTCAGTCAGATGTGGTATTTACTGGTTCTCCGAACTACTCAAAATTTCCACTACCGGTTCTCCAGAACTGGTCAGAACCTGCTGAATACCACCTCTGGAATGGATAGAGAAAAGAGGTAGAAATTAGAGAAAGTAAGATTATGAAGGTTAATGTTATATATAGTGAAAGTAAAGAGATAGATAAATATAAATGTAGTAACTGGTAAAAATGTGATTAACTTGATATAAGAAGAAACCAAGATTAATTCTTTTGGTTATACTATTAGTACTGTTATTATACCATTACTATTGCTATTAGTTTTTATATTAAGATTTATTACCAATGTATATTGGTCGTGTTTTATTTGTAAATAATGCTCTGCCAATGCACTGTTATTCAAAAATGTTTATGAATGTTATTTAAAATGTTTATGTTGAAAATTTATAAAAAAAGAAAAAAAAAACTACTAAGGATAAAAGACCTGGGCTGATTCTTGCAATCCATTTGTTTGTAGTTACTATCATCTAGTAATGAACAGAGGATGAGGGGGCATGATGGCTCAGTAATTAAAGAAGCTGAGTTTGTCTGACCACCTGGGTACAAGACCTGAGGGCAGCATAACAGGTGAGTTCCTGTTCCTTGCTCCAGCTCCTTCCCACCTAGCAGTTCAAAAACATGCAAATGTAAGTAGATAAATAGGTACCATTTCAGTGGAAAAGTTAAAGTGTTCTGTGCAGCTTTGACACATAGCCATGCTGGCCACATGACTACCAAAATAATGTGTTCAGAAGAGGTTGTCTCCCTTGGCCAAGCAACAGATATGAGCACCATGACTTAAAACTGGACATGATTGGACGAGGAAACCTTTACCTTTACCTAATGAACAGAGCAGTGCTGGACTGATGTAAAAAGGAATAAGGATAACTGCTTGCAACATCGGGTGCAATAAATCCAGTCTCACTCTGTATAGAGAACCTCCAGTCACTGACCTATAACACCACACACTTGGCAGGCAATTTCTGCACTGATTCCTATCACTTGATTAATAATGCCACTGTTTGCATAATGATAATGCTTGATCTTACGTTGTCCTGCAAAGAACCTGGAAACTATTGGCATAATGACATCATCCCTATCTGTGAATAATGGACAGGCCCAAATAGTCTGTTAAAATTAAATTTGACTAGATATGATGATGATAATGGTGATGGTGATAATGGTGATGGTGATAAATTGTGTCACCATCATGCAATTATGATCTATACATCTGTAGAAAGTTAGGGTTAGGGTCCTAGAAAAATGAAATATTTTGAGAAATATTTAAAAAAGCAGAATATTATACTGTATTTCCCTAAAGGAGAAACATGCTCTTGGAAAACAGCCCCCACTTTTCTTAATAGCCCTGGCAGGACTGGGCCAGCCTATCTACAAGAAAAAGACCTTCAGTCTCAAGGTGATGGGATTATCCCTCACTCAAGACCCAAACCAGGACAAAACCATTAAGACACAATAGGAATTACCCAACAACCTTTCAGAACACAAAACATCACCACCCTCCAAACTTCAACCAAAGTGGGAGCTCAGACAATCTCAGCTATGACCCTGCATAGCCCCATGGGAGTCTGACTACAGCCAATATAATGCCTGTTCTTGCACAGGAACAAGAAACTCTAGGGCAAAGCCCAAGAGAAGGTATAAATAACCTTCACTCTCCATTCCATGAGGACAGCTGCACCAGGACCATGGGCTTGATGGTTCTACAGAGGAATTATTGAGATAACTGTCTGGTTTGGCTCTGCAACCCAACAGAACAGATACAGATTTCAGAGAGTAATTAGGACTGCAGAAAAAAACAATTACTATCAACCTGCCTTCCATTGAGGAACTGCGCGAGTCAAAAAGAGGGCTGTGAAAATACTTATAGACTCCTCACATCCTGGACATAAACTGTTCCAACTCCTATCCTCAAAACTACACTACAGAGCACTGCACACCAGAACAACTAGACACAAGAACAGTTTTTCTCCCGAATGCCATCACTCTGCTAAACAAATAATTCCCTCAACACTGTCCAACTATTTGCAAAGTCTGACTGAATGACTGTAACATTGTTGCTTGTATCCTAACAATTTTTATTGACTGTTTCCTAGTATGATTTGATTGCTTATTGTACCCTATGACTTTTATTAAGTGTTGTACCTGATGATTCTTGACTCTTGATGAATGTATCTTTTCTTTTATGTACACTGAGAGCATATGCACCAAGATAAGTTCCTTATGTGTCGAATCACACTTGGCCAATAAAGAATTCTATTTATCTGCTCCATTAAACCATCTTTCCAATCAACCTCCATGTTTCCAGTGTCTTTCTCTCCACTTGGCACTGAACCAGATAGATATTTCTTCCAACACATCACATGACTGGCTCAAATCTTTCAAAAGAAAGAAAGAGGAAAGAAAGAGTTAGTTTAGTGCCTTCCAGGCCTTCTATCATCAACAAGATTTTTGCAGTCTACATACTTCTTCCATGTTCTGCAAAAGCTGTTCCTTCTTAATATTTCATGCAAAGGTTACTAAAGGAAATGCAAGGTTTTTTCCTCTATCACCTTTCTGAGAAGACCCATGTGTTTGATTGCTTAATGTCCAGATATTCATCTAAGGTAACGGGAAGATAATAAGAACTCACAGAAATGCACTGTGCATTGAATCTTTTTTTCTTCTTTTTTTTTTCTTGGCATGATTCAATTGCAAAATGATTTTAAAAGGCATTCATGGTAAGATGCCACCTAAAATTAAAATGCAGGTTTTTATATGCATATATAACCTACCTGAACCGAATCTCAAAATGATAGTTGGACTCGGTAATCTTTTTGCAAAGAAAGATCAGCAGTGGCAGAGAAGTAATATTTTAGAGAAGCTTGGTTGATATTAGGTGATCCTTTAGTTGAGAAAAAAAAAGCTGATAACCACGACCACCCCCCCCCCCCCAAAAAAAACCATGAAGTACTCTGGTAGACAGCTTAAAAACCACAAGGATATTAAATATTCCTTGAAAAAACATCCATGTTGTAATAAGAAGACAAGATTCTGAATATGGAGAGCTATCCCTCTCTTTACCTCTTCTTATATAAACCTTACTGCTATAACTTTAGAAGCTCTCACTCTCTTTGAAGAAGGGGTCAAATTATTTTGAATATGTTTGTTCAGGGGGGTGGGGGTGGAGAAAGATAAGGCACAGTGAAGGAGTAGATAAAGTGTGATGGAAAAACACCATTATAGATAGCAGAATATCAGCAGTTGGCAAGATATCCATTTGCAAAAACAGAATTATTTCTGATAGTTTTTTGGGCCCTGAAGGGAAACAAAAACAAACAAACAAACAAACAAACAAATATCTGGTCAGGGGATGAAGTGTTTTAAGGCTTTCTGAGAAGAAAACCTGCAAAGATTCTCCATTGCATTAAACAGACAACCAAACAAAAATTCATAGATTTGTCTCTATACTTTGCTATATCATATATGTTATCGCTCAGAATGTGTAGGAAATATGAACGTAAATTGTTCTTCAATTGAGGAAATTGTGCTGAAAAAACAAACCTCTTCCCCATTTAAGAGTCTTTACCGAATTACGTGTAGTAAAATGGAGGTACTCTACAGTTACAGACTGATCTCATATATATCTTCACGCAAAAATAAACTATAGCTCAACCCACCAAAAACATAAAGACAGACTAGAAATAAAAGCTAAAATAAGCAAAAAAATAGTAAGAGAACACCTGTCTGATCTCGATGAAAACAAATCACCGGGGCCTGATGGATTACATCCCAGAGTTTTAAAGGAGCTGGCAGAGGTCATCTCAGAACCACTGCACTATATCTTTCAAAAATCCTGGAGCATCAGGGAACTACCAGAGGACTGGAAAAGAGCTGATGTGGTTCCCATCTTCAAAAAAGAAAAAAGAAAAAACAGACCCAGGAAACTATAGACCAATCAGCCTAACTTCAATACCCGGGAAGATACTGGAAAAGATAATAATAATAATTAAAAAAAAAAAAAACCAGATCTGCCAACATCTAGAGTAATAACTAGCTAAAGTAATAACTAGCAGTCAGCATGGGTTTGTTAAGAACAGATCATGCCAAACCAATCTTATTTCATTTTTCAACACAGTGACTAAATTAGTAGACCAGCAAAATACTGTGAACATAATATATTTAGATTTCAGCAAGGAATTCGACAAAGTAGACCACAAACTACTTCTTAGTAAGCTAGAAAAAAGTGGAACCACCACTAGATGGTCTCGCAACTGGTTGGCAAACCATACTCAACAAGTAGTCCTTAATGGGTCTAAGTCTACATGGAGGGAAGTAAGCAGTGGGGTGCCACAAGGTTCCGTCTTAGGCCCAGTACTATTCAATATCTTCATTAACGACTTAGATGAGGGAATAGAAGGGGAACTTATCAAATTTGCAGATGATACTAAACTGGCAGGAATAGTTAACACCCAAGAAGATAGGCTCAAGATCCAGATGGATCTTGACAGACTAGAACACTGGGCCATATCTAACAAAATGAAATTCAATGTAGAGGAAAGTCAAGTCCTACATTTAGGCAAGAAAAACCAAAAGTACACATATAGACTGGGTGAAATCAGGCTCAATAGCAGTGACTGTGAGAGGGATCTTGGAGTCTTAGTGGACAAGCAGCTAAATATGAGCCAGCAGTGTGCAGCAGCAGCCAAAAAAGCTAATGCAATCCTAAATTGTATCAACAGTCAAGATCAAGTGAGGTACTAATACCACTCTATAAAGCCTTAGTAAGACCATACCTAGAGTATTGCATCCAGTTTTGGTCGCCACATTATAAAAAAGATGTTGAGACTCTAGAAAAAGTACAGAGAAGATCAACCAGGATGATTAGGGGACTGGAAGTTAAAACATATAATGAACGGTTACAAGAACTGGGCTTGGCTAGTCTAGTAAAGAGAAGGATCAGGGGTGACATGATAGCGGTCTTCCAATATTTGAGGGGCTGCTACAGAGATGAGGGGGATCAAGCTATTTTCTAAAGTACATGAAGGCCAGACAAGAAATATTGGATGGAAACTGAACAAGGAGACATTTAACCTGGAAATAAGGAGAAACTTTCTGACAGTGAGAACAATCAACCAATGGAAGAGCTTGCCCTCGGAAGTTGTGGGAGTGCCATCACTTGAAACTTTCAAGAAGAGATTGGACTGCCATTTCTCAGAAATGGTGTAGGGTCTCCCGCTTGGGCGGGGGGTTGGACTAGATGTCCTACAAGATCCCTTTCAGCTATGTTTATCTGTTATCTGTTATCTGTTATTGGAAAAGGTCTGCTTAGGATATAGTTTTGGAAAATCAAATTCTCTTCTTCTTCTTCTTCTTCTTCTTCTTCTTCTTCTTCTTCTTCTTCTTCTTCTTCTTCTTCTTCTTCTTCTCCTCCTCCTCCTCCTCCTCCTCCTCCTCCTCTTCCTCTTCCTCTTCCTCCTCCTTCCTCCTCCTCTTCCTCCTCCTCCTCCCACTTGGATGTCAAGGGAAGTAAAACGTTCTGGTTTTTGCACTTCTGGCAGCTTCAATCACTGTGATTTGATGTGGCATGTTTTTTTTAGCGTGGATGCAGTTGAGGAAACTCTAGATTTGAGTGCAACTTCCAAAATATGGTCTTCTGCTTCTTCAAGGCTTATGGAACTCAGGAAAGTAATGTTTATTCCTTGCTGGGCATTTAAAAAAATCTACTGAGAAACTGGAAGTTTGCTGGATAGAAAAGTGCCTTATGTTAAGTTCTGTGTGTGGCGCAAGAAGCGGAGACGAGTCGATGAACAGTGAACTTCAACTCTTTATTTAACATGGTGCAACAGCTCTGAAAATGGCCTCAACAGCCCCCTTTATATAGGGAAGCTCTTGGGTATTTAGCCAATGAAAACATAGGAATGCTAGCTCTTTTTAAGCAATGAGAAGGGCTCGTTAATAGCCAATCAGATTCTCCTGAACGGACCAATCCAATATCGCTATTATCGGCCAATCAGAAGTGCAGGGCCAGAACCCTACACTTTGCTTTAAGGTTTCAACAAGCTTTATTCAACTTTTATTAATTCACAACACCTTAGACAACTCACCATTTCCCTGAAATAGCACCAGAGGAAATGAAAACCTTCTGGACAGTTGCTGAAACACCCTGCTTCATAACAAAAGGGTTTTGGACTGGAGAAATTACCATATTTTCTGCCAAGTTAACTTTAGTCCCAAATTGGGATTTGGCTCTCTGAAATTTCACATCTCTCTTTTGTCCAGACTGAATTCCCAGCTATGGAGACTGACTTTCCTCATTATTTATTTAATCCAGTAATTTATGTAACCTGTCTATATGGCTGCTTGACTCACAAGTTATGACTCTAGAAAACTAACATTGGGCTCAACCTGATAAATGAAACATAACTAAAGCAACATCAGTGACAATGAAGATAATATTGTCTAAAGCATCTGAAGCAGAATGAGTAGAACAAGAAGCAACTGATGGAAACTAATCAAGGAGGGTGTTAGGGATAACATTGTTTACCCTAACTGGTTTAGGTAAATAATAATAAGTAATCATAGTTTGTATGTTAAAGTGTCTGCAACTTTAACTGTGGGATAGTAATTAAGGGAGTGGTTGTGAAAGCACTTTAAAAGAAGCAAGACTGCAGCTTGCTCTCTCTCTGACTTTGATGATCCCTGATTACTGCAAGGACTCAAGACTGCATTGCTCGAAAGGGAGAGAAAACAAAGGACTGACTTGTAAGTGAACTGACATAGGATATTCTAAACGGACTTTGCTAACTGAATATCCCTGAATGGACTGACTAAATGATACATGACTATTGGACTGTTATTTTGACTATGCTATGAACTCATAATGGAATAAACTATATTTTTGATAGCACAAGTGTATCTGTTATTTTTTACTGTTTAGCTTGTCTCCCTAACCCTGGTTGGGGAACCCAGGCTTAACAGAGGGAACCAACCTAGAACTGATGAGGAATTTCCTGACAGTGAGACCAATTTATCAATGGAATGGCTTGCCTCCAAAAGTTGAGGATGCCCTATCATCTGGAGGTTTGCAAGAAGAGATTAGACAACCATTTGCCTGAAATGGTGTAGGCTCCCGGCTTGAAAAGGGAATTGGACTAGAAGATCTCCAAAGTATTTTCCAACTCTGTTATCATGTTATTATCCTTCAAAGCTGGTCATTTGCATCCTTTTAGAGAGTCATTAAGGCCACTTAGATGTTTAACCTTCCATTCCCCACTGTCCGGTCAGAGCTGAAGAAGCTTCTTGGATGAGAAGCTAAATGTCTGCAAAGACAAAAAAAATCACAAGAATTTCCAGGTGCCTCCTGAAACAAAGCACCTTTGGGACAACCATGACCTGGATGACTGAGAATCTCTACAGACTCCTAAGATGAAGACACACACCCATTACTAAGGAGAGAAATATGATATCCAACAGGAAATCATGGAGTCAAACTCACATCATCATGGCAGCATCATGTGACATATCAAGACTTTTTTCCCCTTCACTAAACCAGGTGTGGCTGCGGCCAGCATGTAACATATCTGTCCCATGGATTGGGAGTTTGATAGCCCTGTCCGAAGCACACACACACATACACACACACACACACACACACACACACTCTTACTAGAAGTGCTTTGATGAAGACCAACTGTGTCAAAATCATCTGAATCTCAGGAGCATGGTCGTCTCTAGCTCAGGTGCCATTACAAAGAAAAATGTACTGTCTGAGTGAAATCATTAGTCATGGTTTCACAGCGATGACCTGAAGCCAGTCCACACTATCTGATCTTGTGAGAAGGGAAATAGCCAAATATAACCTTTCTCTGAACCATATAGGCCTCATCTTCCAGAAAAAAAATGACATGGTTTCTATGTGTGACTCATACATGACTTGACTTTACAACCAGTGGATGAATATAAAATAATTTTATGAAGTGTTATCCACCAGGTTCTCTCCCCCCCCCCCCACACACCGAAAATAGCATTTTAATAGGAATTGGGAATTGGTGTCATATCTACAGTACCAAACGTGCTGAATGAAGTGAACAGAGAGCTAAGATAAATAATGTGTGGGCCTGGATATGTGGGTGAGTTTTAGATGTTTCCACACAGTCGTACTTTTAATAGAATACAAATGAATGCCCTTCCCACTATTTATGGAGGCAAATGATATGAAGCAAATGTGCACACTTATTTTATTTATTTATTTATTTATGTTGTTACCCGAAGTGGCATATTGGGCGGGGGGGGGGGGGGGAAATCTGCTTTGGCAGCCATTGTAATTGATTGTAAGCATGATGCTAAAAATAAGCATAATACTATTTCCCACTGCCTATACATATGGTAGGGAGTTCTGTACATCGCAAAGAAAATTCTCCCAAGCCATGGGAGATAAAATAGAATTAAGACAACTGCTCTTAAGTGCATACTAAAATGGAAATGTTTAAAATACCTCCTTCCACCCTACGCACAATGCTGCCTTTGAAAACTCATGCTTGATCAATGGACTGGAATATAATGCCTTTTTGTGCTGGATACAGCATGAAATCTGATTGTTGTCTCATTGGTTATGACATGGTTAAATGTACTGCATATTGTTTCTTTCTATGTGGATTGCTAGAGTGTGATTTTAATTCATCCTTGCAGAGTTGCAAAGCTGTAGGGTGCACTTTCTAACACAAAATGATATTGGTCTCCCAGCTCTGCATTGATCGAGTATTAAATTTACAATGGCAACTCTCTACAGTTCCCTTAATAAAGATACTGTTAAGATGTCCTTGGCAATCAGGGATATTTTAATCTAGATTGTGGTGCTGTGGGAGAAAACATTTTACAGTTAAAGGGAGCATTTGTGGCCTTCATACTGAGCCATCTCAAGTTTCATTAACAATTTAATTTCATGTGCGAGAAACTTTGACTGTTACAACCTTTAACCTCACAATGCTGACATGCCAGCAAGGGATGTGTTATGTTCAGAAATTGGTTACAGAAATTGGTTTATTTGACTGAATTGCAAACAAAAGCGCCTGGCTGAATATGATTGCCAAATCAACGCAAAGCATTGAATCAAACTAGCGGGCTTTTGAATAACTGTAGACCGCTTTCTACTGCTACAATTTTATCCTGGATTGTGTTAAATCTGGGAGAGTGGGCGCAAGGAACAGAGACGAGGCATCGAATAGTGACTCCAACTCTTTATTAGTGACTTCAGAACAGAGCAAAATACTAGGGCAGCAGCAACTCCTTTTATAGAGCTGGCTGCTGTCACAACACCCAATGATTTGAGTTTGCCACGCTGGGAGCGTCCAATCAGCAGCGACCCGCTATCAGCCAATCAGATCAGCCAAAACCGACCAATCATGATCCACTATTAGCGGGCCAATCAGAAGTGCAGGTTTATGAGCCTGTTGTGGAAAGAAAACTATTAGAAGTGTAAGCTAATGAGTTTGCTTAGTTTGGAACACCCCTCCCCCCTAGGTTCCATCTCAAGGGTGGGGTGATGTATTCTCGCAGGTAGGCAGGTCGTTTCACCTGCCTACCTGATCTACGTTGTTCTACCAGTCTTTGGCCAGACTCTGGTTCCGGTGGGCTGTTCGTTAGACTCAGCGGTAGCGGTGATCTGACTTCACCGTTGGGTGACTCGGCATTGTCATCTCTACTCCCGTCAAGGCTGTCATCTGGATTCTCTGGGATTGCTGATGCCGCCGTGCTGCTATGTGGTGAGCTGGCCATCTGGCCTGGCTCTTCTTCACAAGATGAATATTCCAGGATTGGACCCGCTGATTGCTGAATTTCGCGAACTGGATCAGGTACTAATTCATTTTTGGCCCTCTCGATTTCCCTTCCCCCTCTGGTTTGGAGTTCAGGGCTTGTGAAGGGGGTAGGTGCCAGCCTGGAACGTAACTGGTCGATGTGGCGCTTCCACAGTCTCCCATCAGCAGTTTGTAAATGGTAAGAACGGGGACCCGTAAGTTGAGTTATGGTAGCGGGAACCCACAATGGGTCACCGGTAAGGTTTTTTGCAAAGACCAGGTCACCTACCTTGAACATGCAATACTTGTTACTGGAACCCAGAGGCTTTTCCAGCGTGTAGGCAGGGTGTAGACGGTCAAGATGTGATCAAAGTTTCCGGCCCATCAGGAGTTCGGCTGGGGTTTTGTTTGTGGTGCTGTTTGGAGTAATATGTTGGAGGAGAAGCATCCTGGTTACCTTGTCATGTTCCCTTGTTCCATCTTGTGTAAGGTTTTCTTTATGAACTGGACCATTCGTTCAGCCCTACCATTGGCTGCAGGGTGAGCCAATGATGTTAAAGCGTGGCATATCCCCCGGTCTGCTAGGTACTGTTCAAATGCCAAGGCGGTGAACTGTGGGCCATTGTCTGAAACCAAGACGTCTGGCAAACCGTGTGTGGCAAATAGTCTGTTTATATTTTTAATGACTGCCTCTGTGGTGGTGTTCTTCATTTTGTGGACCTCAAGCCAGTTGGAATAGGCATCCACTGTTATGAGAAATGTATGCCCTTTCGATGTGGATATGGGACTAGGGACCTCAGGGTGCTTCCCATTCAGTTGGTGGTGCTTTTGGTGGAGCTGAGTGTGTTTTCTGGCAGTTGTTGCAGGTAGCCACCCAGGTTTCTATTTGCTTATCTATACCTGGCCACCAAGCATAGCTCCTTGCTGGTGCCTTCATCTGCACGATGCCCGGATGTCCATCATGCAATAGTTTTAGGACCTTATGCTGTAGTCTTTCTGGGATGACGACTCTGTCTCCCCATAACACACATCCTTTTTGGGCAAAAAGTTCTGTCTGCCTGTGTTTGAAGGGCTTGAAGGTGTCGTTGAGTTCGTTGTCCGGCAAACCTCTTTCTACCCAGCTGAGGACTCGTGCTAAACAAGGGTCTTTCCTTGTTTCTGATGTCTTGTCTTGTGCAGTCAGCGGTGGTGAAGGGAGTGTCTCAATTTGTAGTACATCTAGGATTGGAGCTGGGTCATCTAGGACTTCTGGTAGCGGAGAGTGGCTTAGGGCGTCAGCATGGGGAATGGCTTTTCCCAGTCGGTGTTGCAGTTGGTAGTTGGATGCGGCTAAAAACTCTGACCAGCATGTCATTCTTGGCGATAAGATATGGGGAGTTGGTTTATCCCCCACCAAGATGCCCAGTAATGGCTTGTGATCGGTGATTATAGAAAAGGATCTTCCATATAGGTACTCATGGAATCGTTTGATTGCAGTCACAATAGGGAGAGCCTCTTTATCTAGTTGGCTATGGTTTCTTTCAGTTTTAGATAAAGTTCTGGAAAAAAATGCAATGGGTGCCTCAGTGGCGTTTGGCAGAACGTGGCTCAGGATGGCTCCTACTCCAAACGGTGAGGCGTCACAGGTGACGTTTAAGGGTAAAGTCTCGTTATATTGTATCAATACAGCATCTGATGTTAAAAGGTCTTTTACTTGCTGAAAAGCTCGCTCCTCTCAATGTCCCCAAACCCAGGAAGCCTTCTTATCGAGGAAGGCTTGAAGATCTGTTTTGTTTCTAGGTCTTGGGGAGTTTTTTAGTGCAGCCATTTTTTTCTCAGTAGGGTGAATTCCCTGTTTGTCAAGAATGTAACCAAGGAATTCAACCTTCTCCATACACAGTTGGCACTTGTCCTTCTTGACCTTCAGGCCAGCGTCTTTAAATTTTTGGAGGACCATTCTTAGCCACTTTTCTAGTAGACTTCTAGTGGGGGCAGCTATTAAGACATCATCGAAATATGGCACGACCCCTTTTATGCCTTGTAGCAATCTCTCCATCAGACTTTGGAAGATGCCCGGTACTACACTCACTCTGAACTGGAGTCTATTACACTTGAATGCCCCTCTGTGCATGACTATAGTTTGGGCTTCTGTGGTCTCTGCATTTACAGGCAGCTGCTGGTATGCCTGGGCTAGGTCCAATTTTGCGAATATTTTCCCACCCCCAAGGGAGTGAAGTAGGTGTTGGACCACAGGCAGGGGGTAAGCGCTCTGCTGAAGTGCATGGTTTAGGGTGGCCTTGTAATCCCCACAAATTCTCAAAGATCCATCAGGTTTTATAAGGGTTACAATTGGGGTCTCCCATCAGGCATGGTCAATCAGTTCCAACATGCCTTGGGCTATTAATTTGTCCAATTGTTCATCAATCTTTGGTTTAAGTGCAAAAGGCACTCGGCGGGGCTTAAGGCGAATGGGCGCAATATCTGGGCAGAATTTAAATGATATGGGGGATCCCTTGTACTTGCCTAGCTTCTAGGTGAACACTTCCTGGAATTCTTGGACGATAGCCACTTCCCAGTCATTGCTTTCAGTTTGGTTGATGCCTGCTAGTTCGATTCCTAGTGGCGCAAACCACTGCAAGCCAAATAAGCTGGGTCGATCTTTATCGATGATTGTAAGTGGCAGAGTTGCGGTGTGGTCTTTGAAGGAGACTTGGACATGGCTGGAGCTGGTGACTGGGATCCTATTTCCTTGATAGTTCTTTAATATAATTCTCTGAGGGCTGAGATCCTGGCAACAGATGTCAGGGATCAGCTGTTTGAGGGTTTTCCAGGAGACCATTGATAGGGAGGACCCGGAGTCGACTTCCATAATGCATGGACAATTTTCAATGGTGACCTTTACTCAGATCTTTCTTACATCAAGGGATGAAGTGTGGCCAATGGTGATGGTTTGGTGTGCCTCTTCTCATCTGGTAGAAGTGGCTGGTGCTCGATTTCTGTAGTAGTGGTTCCATTGGTTGCTTGGGCGGTCCCAATTTACTGGTGGGGTGCCTGTTGTCTGTCGGAAATTGATCTTGCTGATCGCAGTCTGACCTGAGTCTGTTGACCTCCTCTTCCTTGCTTTCTGAGGAGAATTCGAGATCTTCATGGTGCGTGGTCGTTGCATGCCTCTTGGAAAGGGGTGTAGGGTCACTGGCGAGTTGTCGGTGCGGTGCGTTCACTCGGCGCATTCGAGCTGCCAATTTCCTGGTTGCTTCTGCTGCAGTAGCATTGGCGACATCCGCGAGAGCGATGTCCCCCTTTGCCATGATTTTGCTCTGGGTTGTGGGGTCTTTTAGACAATTCGATCTCTCATGTCTTCTTCAAGGTTTGCGAATCCACAGAGTCCTCCCAGGTTTCTGAGGTCCGCGATGAAGTCTCCAACACTTTTGTTTTCCTGTTGGTTCCTCTGGTAAAACTCGTGTCTCCTGATGAATGTTGGCAATGCTGGGGCATAATGGGCCTGGAAGATTGGGGCGAGGTTGTCCCAGTCCATCGTCTTGACTTCAGCTGGTTTTGCAAGTGCCTTTGCCATTTTAAAAATGGCGGGCCCGCAATGGGTCAGGAATACAGCTCATTTCTTGCCAGGTGTTGCATCCTTCAGGTTGTTGGTCTCCAGGAACATCTGAAACCTGTCCATATGCGAGTCCCAGTCTTCGTTAGCCGAGTCAAATGGAGTGGGTGGTATGGCACCGCTGGTCATTCTGCTGCGATTGGTGCACTCTCAGCCATGTGCTCTGTTAGCATTCAATGAGTGTTCATTCAGCTCTCTCGTCTCCGCAACCCACCTTCATCGCCAGTGTTAAATCTGGGAGAGTGGGCACAAGGAACGGAGACAAGGCATCGAATAGTGACTCCAACTCTTTATAAGTGACTTCAGAACAGAGCAAAATACTAGGGCAGCAGCAGCTCCTTTTATAGAGCTGGCTGTGTCACAACACCCAATAATTTGAGTTTGGCGCACTGGGAGTGTCCAATCAGCAGCGACCCGCTATCAGCCAATCAGATCAGCCAAAACCGACCAATCACGATCCACTATTAGCGAGCCAATCAAAAGTGCAGGTTTATGAGCCTGTCGTGGAAAGAAAACTATTAGAAGTGCAAGCTAATGAGTTGGCTTAGTTCGGAACAGATTGAATTGGACCAGTTTGGATTATTAGATTTAAAATGGCTGAGGCATTCCAAACAGAATCAAATTGATTTGTTCAAATTAATTCAGAAGTGAAATTGATTTGATCTGATTTTATGAACTGTTTTGGAAAATTGATTTGAAGCCTGCCTGATTCTAACCAGCCTTGTATTTGTGAAGTTGTTGTTAAATTACATGAGATTTGTGAATGGTTTTTGCTTATATATAATATATCACACTTAGTAGTGGATTGTTTAATTGTGGCTTGTGGAACAGGGATAAATGCCCAAGTATGCTGAATAATCCAAGTGTGAGGTAAGAGCCTTTATGTATGGAGATGACATGCAGTATATTTTTGAACATCATGCAACTTCATAATATTTTTGTGGTGTATGTGTGTGAGGGAAAGGACACATAGCTGCAGATGCTTCTGCTTTGTCTTATCTAATCTATTAAAAATACATGCGAGACCTAAACTTAAAAAAGCCTCTTATTTCTGATAGACTGAGTCTCTACTGAACCCCCACTGGAGCAGGTGAATAAGTAATTGGGATCAAAGATCAGAAAAATGAGGATAAAGCTCTAATATATGGTTAGACAGACAGACAGATAGATATAGATAGATAGATAGATAGATGAGAGATACAGTCACATCCGGCCCATGGCAGCCATTTTGACACCCCTGTTCTAATCTCTGTTGACATGATAGAGATGTTAGATAGCTAGATAGCTAGCTAGATAGGTAGATAGATAGATAGATAGATAGATAGATAGATAGATAGATAGATAGATAGATAGATAGATAGAGATTAGAGAAAGAGAGATTAGAGAGAGATTAGAACAGGGGTGTCAAAATGGCTGCCACGGGCTGGATGTGTCATGCACAGGCCACACACAACCCAGGTCCACAAAGGGGAAAAAACATCATGAAACATTGTGTGACAGTGACATGATGCATGAGTTTGAAACTCATGAGAGAGAGAGAGAGAGAGAGAGAGAGAGAGAGAGAGAGAGAGAGAGTTATGATGGAGATAGAGAGGGGAGAGGGGGAGAGGAAGTGGGAGGTTCCTTTGTGGTACAAAATTCAGCCAGTTTCTCATTTTTTTTTTTTTTTTTGAGAATTGGAACTCCTGATAAGAATTAGACAACATGTTTCTTGTTCCTGAAATACGACTAAGAAGTTAAAATGGCATTGGTAGTTTAGAATGTAATACATCACAAAATGAGCTGTCAATATACCATATGCATAGATACAATACTTTTTTGTGTGCAAAAAGACTGATAGAAATATATTCAAAACGTGCTTTTCTCAGATTTCTGCTATTAAACAGGTAAGCTATGGAGCTACCAAAAAAAGAAGAAGCTCAACTTGAGTTTTCACACTTATTATCTTGTTCTCTTATTTCTTTGAATGTCAGTGGCTTTTACATTGGTTCAGCCTCTTGTTAGCATCCATAAATCCCAATGGCATTCACAAACTTCAGGACAGGTCTCTAGCCTGTGCTTTTTCTCTACCGTTTTGCTTTCCAAGTGAACGGGGCAGACTCAGTGGGGAAAAACAGTCTTTCAAGCAAAGGAAATGCAATCTTTTACTGTGTTGTTTGTTGTATCTGAGAATCAGCAAGATTTCTTATAAGCTTCAAAGTGACTTTCCAGTTGTCAATCTATTTAAATGAAATTCTTGAAGGAAGAGGGACAATTAAAGACCGGTCCACTGGAGAAAAGTAAAACATCTGTACAACCCTTCTCTGTTTCCCATGGCTAGCATGAACAAAGTACATGAAGAAAACCATGACTCATTGCAGAATTAATTGTGCAAGATGAGGAAATGAATTTACATTTGCTTGATTTGCCTAATAGTTTGGAGTGGCAAGATTCAACTATGACAATGCAGAAATTATATTGAGCGCTCTGCTTGTAAAATGAGTGTTTTTCATTGATACTAACAAACCCTCTCCACTCTGCCTTGACAAATGAGGGAGAAATTTGCAGACCCTCAATCTTACATCATCATCAAACTGCTCTTGTCCAGCACCAATGTTGGCCTAAATCTAAGCCAATATAAGAAGGGGAGGGGAAGCTTGCAAGGGATTCATTTTGGAATGCGACGTACTATGACCTGAGTCAGATAATATCCCATTGGTCTTGTACATGTGTATAAACAAACATTTATATGCAGACATACATACACACAATCAGATATGTCAAGTTAAAGCATCAACATGCACATATATATATTCAGGTGGGGGAAAACATTCTTTCTTGCATTTTCCCAGTTTAGGTCAGTAAGAATCACTGTGGCTAGTGTTGAGAAAAGTCTTAATGTCATAATGGTTATAACCTTTGCCATGTAGAACAATTTATTCAAAACAGAACCATATCTTTATATAAATTCATTTTTTCTCTGTGATTTACTTAATTTTCCACTGGTCCTTCTTTCCTTAATTCCTTCCTTCTGTAGTTTTAATTAATGTTGGGACATAAATAGTTTGTTCAGGGTTGTATTTAATTTGGCTAACTTTGAAATTCCTTCCTTCCTTCCTTCCTTCCTTCCTTCCTTCCTTCCTTCCTTCCTCCCTCCCTCCCTCCCTCCCTCCCTCCCTCCCTCCCTTCCTTCCTTCCTTCTTTCCTTCAATTTTATGTATTTTCCAATTGCTTCAAGTTGGGAGAATGACAAAATCTGTTCCTACCCTCCAGGAACAGTTGGCGGTCTGAATTCCCAACAGGACCACTTGGCAAAGCTTATTGAAGGACAACTGGTTGGGACTTTTGATTCTTACTCTTTCAATACAATCAAAAATCAGAGACAAAAGTGCAAAAGATGGGAGGGAAACAACATTGTTTCACAAAATGGCTATTATATGTTTCAACCAGCTATTATATATGTTCTGTCCTTCATTAACATACTCGAGATCCCCGCGCTTTGATTGGCCAAAGCGCGGGGCTCTCCGATTGGTCAGGCGAGCCGCGCCGATTGGCTCGCTAAGAATCTCCCGCGATTGGTCCGTTCAGACCGCGGGAGATTCAAAGCGGTGCCATTGGCTGCGGCCGCCGTGGCGAAAGGAATAAAAGCCGCGGGCTTTTTTCCTTTCGCCAGTTCGGTTCCAGCAGATCAATAAAGAGCTTTGCACTAAGTCACCGACTCCTGGCATCATTTCGGGGACACAACCCTGGCGACGAAGGTGGGATTCAGACCCTGAACCGAACCACATGTCCGACGGAAGCCAGACGAAGCACCGAGATGGCGAAAATCGCACCGCCCGCCTCCTTCAGCCCTGCCACCGAGGACTGGGAATCGTTCTCCGACCGATTCCGCATGTACCTCGAGTGCACCGGAATGAAGGACGCCTTGGGCCCACTGAAACGCGCCGTCTTCCTCACCCACTGCGGGACCGAGGTCTTCCAGATGGCCAAAGCGTTGGCCAATACCGCCGATGCGACCGCGATGGACTGGGACGTCCTCGAACCCATTCTCCGGCGGCACTACGCCCCAGAGGTACCCATCCTGATCCGGCGCAACCAGTTCTACCGGCGGGACCAGAGATCGGGTGAGAGTTTCAGCGACTTCGTCGCCGAGCTGCAGCGCCTAGGGGGGCTCTGCGAATTCGATAACCTAAACAATGCTCTGAGAGACCGAATCGTGCTTGGTTTGTGGGACCCCGCCCTCCAGAGCCGGCTGATGGCTAAGGGCAACATCAGCCTAGCAGACACCCTCACCGCAGCCGCAGCCGCAGAAGCAACCTGAACTTCCGCCGACAGCATGCGCAGACCGGACACGAGGGACCGCGGCGGAAACAACAACCCGGCGAGGTCGACCGAGCCAAAAACCGAGACGACAACACACCAGGGCGATTTCCATTCGGCATCCGGCACGTCCGAGGACGAGGAGGACATCCACCGACTCCAGACAGGGCGCGACCCACGGAATCGGCGAGGTCATAAGTCGAGGACCAACTGTGCCGGCTGCGGCGGCGACCACCCCAGGTCGGAATGCCGGTTTTTCGATTCAATCTGCCGGCATTGCGACAAAAAGGGACACATCGCCCGGGTTTGCCACCTGAAGAAAAACCGCAGTCCGGCACGATGGGACCAGAGCGACCGGAGGAGGGAGAGCACACCACCCCGGACCAGAGATCGCCCCTCGGACAGCCGATGGGACCGGAACGAACGATCCTCGCGAGGCGGCGACAACCGGCGGAGAGAGGAGACCCACCAGACGGTCACCATCGGCCACGCCATCACCAACGATGCCCGGAAGGTCCACGTCGAGGTACGCATCGAGGGCCAGCCGTGCAAAATGGAGGTGGACTCCGGGTCCTACCTCTCCATGATTGCATGGCACGAGATAAAGCGGTTGGTGCCCACCCTCCAAAGGAGGAACGTAGACAGCCAGAGACTCATTGTAAAGGACTACCAGGGAAACCGCATCCCGGTAGTCAGCACCAAAAGCTTTAACATCACGTATAAGGGGCGCACCGAACGACTCCCCCTAACGATCGTCGACCGCGACTGCCCAAGCCTACTGGGACTGCAATGGTTCGCCCCGCTCGACATCACCCTCACGGGAGTCAACCACGTCACCGACGACGGCTGGGAGCAGCAACTAGCCCGGGAGTTCCAAGAGGTTTTCGATGGAAACCTAGGCAAGTACCGAGGGCCCCTTATCTCGTTCGACCTAGACCCTAACGTCCCCCCAAACGCCTGAAACCAAGGCGGGTGCCATTCGCACTGAAACCCAAAATAGACGAGCAAATTGATAAGCTCGTCAAACAAGGGGTCCTGCAGCCCATAGACCACGCCCGGTGGGAGACCCCCATAGTCACCCCGATCAAGCCCGATGGGTCGGTGAGGATCTGTGGGGACTATAAGGCCACCCTAAATGGCGCGCTGCAACAAAGCGCCTACCCCGTCCCAGTAGTGCAACACCTACTGCACTCACTGGGAGGGGGCATGGTTTTCGCCAAGCTCGATCTCGCCCAGGCATACCAACAGTTGCCGGTCGACGAGCAAACGGCAGAAGCGCAGACCATTGTCACCCACCGGGGAGCATTCAAATGCAACCGACTCCAATTCGGAGTCAGCGTGGCACCGGGCATATTCCAGAGCCTAATGGAGAGGCTATTGCAAGGTATCAAGGGGGTGGTACCTTATTTCGACGACGTCCTACTGTCGGCAGCCAACCAAGCCGAACTAGAAGGTCGACTAAGGGAGGTCCTAACTAAATTTAAGGAGACGGGGCTAAAAGTAAAGAGGGAAAAATGCCAGCTTTGCACGGAACGAGTGGAATTCCTGGGCTACCTCCTAGACCGGCACGGCATTCACCCCACAAGCAAAAAAATCAAGGCCATCAAAGAAGCCCCCACCCCTAAATCAAAGACTGAGCTACAAGCATTCTTGGGGTTACTTAACTTTTACAATGTGTTCCTACCCCAAAAGGCGATGGCGGCGGAGCCCTTGCATAGGCTCCTGGACAAGGCGGCGACCTGGACTTGGGGGAAATGGGAGCAAGCCACCTTCCAAAGAACGAAGGACCTCCTCACCTCCGACGCCGTCCTCATACAATTCAACGAGACCCTACCTCTGGCCATCACATGCGACGCATCACCCTTCGGCATCGGCGCTGTCCTCAGCCATACCCTTCCCGACAGAAAAGAAGTGCCCATCGCGTTCTTTTCAAGGACCCTCACCAAACCGGAGCGGAACTATAGCCAACTGGACAAAGAGGCTCTGGCTATAGTTGCCGCCATAAAACGATTCCACGAATACCTCTACGGCCGGACTTTCACCATCATAACAGACCACAAGCCGCTGCTGGGAATCCTTGCAGGGAAACGGGCCACCCCGAACATTCTGTCTCCCCGAATGACAAGGTGGTCCGAGTTCCTGGCAGCCTACAACTACGAACTCATACACAGACCGGGTAAGACGATCTCCCATGCAGACGCCTTAAGCCGCTCACCGCTACCGGAACCCGACACCGACCCAGCACCCACAACGACCACCCTCAGCATAGAGACTCTACCCAACCTGCCCATAACCGCGTCAGACATTGCCCGAGAGACTAATAAAGACAAACGTCTGGCGCGGGTGTTGCATTGGGTGGAGAAAGGTTGGCCGGAAAGGGATAATGACGAGTCGGTCAAAACGTTCCGAAACCGCCAAACGGAGCTCTCGTTGTTAAAAGGGTGCATACTATGGGGGGACAGGGTGGTCATTCCGGAAAAGCTACAGGGGAAGGTTTTGGAAATGCTACACGAGGGGACCCTGGCATCATGAGGACTAAAGCCCTGGCCAGAAGTTACGCTTGGTGGCCAGGGATGGACAAACAAATAGAGTCCTGGGTAGCTAGGTGCCAACGATGCCAGGAAACGAGGCCCAGCCCACACACAGCACCCGTCCTAGAGTGGGAAACCCCAAGGGGACCTTGGTCTAGAATCCATATAGACTTCGCCGGGCCCACAAAAGGACACACCTTCCTCATAACAGTTGACGCTTACTCCAACTGGCTGGAGGTAAGCAACATGAAGACGACAACCACGGAGGCCGTGAACAAAGAACTCTGCAAACTCTTTGCAACACACGGCCTCCCAGACGTCGTCGTCTCCGACAATGGGCCCCAGTTCACCTCGCTGGAATTTGAAAAATTCCTAGCGGAAAGGGTCATCCGCCACGCGCTGACAGCACCGGCGCACCCGGCGGCGAATGGTAGGGCGGAACGGATGGTCCAATTCACTAAAAAGACTATCCGGAAAATAGACCACGGGGAGATCCAAGAGAAAATCAACAGACTACTCTTCACCCAACACATAACCCCGAATACCACAACCAATAAAAGCCCAGCCGAACTACTATTGGGTAGAAAGCTAAGGTCCCCGCTCGACAGGTTACACCCTACGTATAACCCGGAGAGGCCCCCAGACTCAAGCACCAAACACCGAACTTTCGCACCCGGGGACCCCGTATATGCAAAAAACCTGACGGGAGACCCTCTATGGATCCCAGCCGTCATCACCCAAGCAACAGGCCCACACTCGTACCGGCTACAAACAGCAGACGGACGAGCATGGAAACGCCACATCGACCAACTTAGGTCGAGAACTACAAACCAACAAACCGCCGACGCACAAACAAACGAACCCAATCCCCGCAACGCAAGCCAAGGGGGGAGGGAATACCCAGGGGACCGAATCCAAAGAAAAATAAACCAGCAGTACTCACCGGAACGCAGCCATCACGACCCCTCGCCAGAAAGGAACAGCCATGCCAGCTCGACCGACCCGGAAAGACCGAGCAGGAGCGGCGAAACCCATAGCTCAACCAACTCGGAAGGCCCAGGAGGGAGCTGCGGAGAAGGGACCGGCCCGATCGACCAGCCGTTCCCACGACGGCAGCAGGAGCAACGGAGATCCCGACCGAACCGGCCGGGATCCAGCCTACAACTGAGTTGCGTAGGTCAAGTAGGACCAGACGGAGCCCCGCCTACCTACGTGACTACGCAACGTAAGGACTGAACCAAGAGGGGAGGGGTGTTCTGTCCTTCATTAACATACTCGAGATCCCCGCGCTTTGATTGACCAAAGCGCGGGGCTCTCCGATTGGTCAGGCGAGCCGCGCCGATTGGCTCGCTAAGAATCTGCCGCGATTGGTCCGTTCAGACCGCGGGAGATTCAAAGTGGTGCCATTGGCCGCGGCCGCCGCGGCGAAAGGAATAAAAGCCGTGGGCTTTTTTCCTTTCGCCAGTTCGGTTCCAGCAGATCAATAAAGAGCTTTGCACTAAGTCACCGACTCCTGGCATCATTTCGCGGACACAACAATATAGTACCTGACTGAATGATGATGTGAACAAATAAATTTGAGGAAATACATCTATTCCTATTAAGAACAAACTGGCCTGATCAATCCAACAGTTCAGTTCAAATTAACTTGATTTTCTAAGTTGAATCAATGATCTTAATCAGATCAGGTCAATGGACTGGATCAAATCAAATATTCTAAAATCAAATCAGAACCAAGATGCTCATCCCTGTTGCCCATCTTACTGATGAGAAGTGTGTGTGTGTGTGTGTTTGTGTTTATAAGTGACAAATTATGCATTTGGTACAGACATTGGGGAAAAAAAAGTAACAGCACAGTCCAATTAAAAAGGCTTTCAATTATGCTGACACAGGTCTCTAACATTGTCTTCTGTGGTCATTAAGGACCCCAAATAAATTAAAAGGGCTCTTTAAATTGTTCTGGACTCAACATAAGAAGCCTGTTTCTGATCCACGATAACATCATTAAATTTCAGCTGATGTTTGACTTAGAAATCCAAAGGAGATTTCTTTATGAGAACCAAGAAGCTTAAATTGTGGCCATAGAACAATATTTCAACTTTCTTCAAAAATTAGCAAGCTTTGGCAGTGCCCATAACTCAAAAAATATTTTTACAGTGCCTTGACTGTTGCAAATTTTATGATGGCTTGGGATGGAGGGAGGGGAGAAATGCCATGAGGGTCACAGATGTGTAGCCAGCAATTGGATGAAGAAAAATCTCTCCCTCTAATGTTCTCAGACATCAATAATCTCTTCTCCCTTTTTTTGCCATCACTCCATGTGATACCTTTAATAGTTTGCTATAATTTTTTTTTTTTTTTTAATAAATTGACAGCTACTGATATGCTTACAGAAGCATTTCATGACTTGGCCCCCACATCTGAGAGAGAGAGAGTTGGCTTCTTTGGCTATATTTCTGCTCGATATAGGTTGTGCTACTTTTCCAGCTAACATTCTCGCTGGCGTGCCGTAAATCATATCGACCTGCAAGGTGCTCAGTTAGATTTGGCATTTTCCCATTTGCCAGCTGCTGTTATGACACTTTCCTAAACTGTTAGAATACAAGCAAAGCTATCAATATTGCATCTGTTTCTGGGACAAAGAAGTCACATTTCCTAATGCCTTTTCCCGAGTCTTAAGGAAAGACATAGTTCACAACCTGAGCACACACACCAGTGGTGGTATTCTTCCAGTTCCGCCGACGATCAGCTGCTGGGCCCCCAGTTCCATACTGACCTTTATTTCCTGCTTTTCAACCTCCGCTGCTTCACACAGCACAGCTGATTGCCCCGTGTCAGCTGTTTTACACACAGGGCTTGCAGCAGAAAGTGAGTTGCAAACACTGCACATATGCAGTGGCACACGCACATGCAAAGCACACAAAGCACACACTCACACGGAACTGGTAAGAAAACTTTTTGAAACCCACCACTGATCCACACCAAAGTCCTATTATAGCTCTACAAGACCAATTTGGATACACATGGTTGTGAGGGGGAAATTCACCTCAAGCATCTGTTACAGGTATTCCTTGGCTTACAGCAGTTCATTTAGTGACTGTTTGAAGTTATAATGGCACTGAAAAAAGAGATTTATGACCATAAATACCACTTTATAAGGCCTTAGTAAGGCCAGCCTTGACATACTGCATTCAGTTTTGGTCACCATGATGTAAAAAAGATGTCAAGACTCTAAAAAGAGTGCAGAAAAGAGCAACAAAGATGATTAGGGGATTGGAGTTAAAACATATGAAGAATGGTTGCTGGAAATGGATATGTCTAGTCTGATGAAAAGAGAGATTAAGGGGTGACATGATAGCAGTATTCCTATATCTCAGGGGTTGCTCCAAAGAAGAGGGAGTCAAGCTATTCTCCAAAGCACCTGTGGGTAGGACAAGAACCAATGGGTGGAAACTAATCATGGAGAAAAGCAACTTAAAACTAAGGAGAAATTTCCCGACCATTAGAAAAATTAATCAGTGGAACAACCTGCCTCCAGAAGTTGTGAAAGCTCCAACACTGGAAGTTTTTAAAAAGATGTTGGACAACCATTTGTCAGAAGTGGTGTAGGGTTTCCTGCCTAGGCAGAGGGTTGGACTAGAAGACCTCCAAGGTCTCTTCCAACTCTGCTATCCCATCCCATCCCATCCCATCCTATTCTATTCTATTCTATTCTATTCTATTCTATTCTATTCTATTCTATTCTATTCTATTCTATTCTATTCTATGCTTCACACTTATGACCATTACAGCATCTCCATGGTCACGTAATCAAAATTCAGATGCTTGGCAGCTAACGCATATTTCTGACAGTTGCAGTGTTTTGATGTCATGTGATCCCTGCTTGGGATCTTCTGACAAGCAAAGTCAATGGGAATACAAGATTCCTTCACAACCATGTTACTTACTTAACAACTGCAGTGATTCACTTAATAGCTATTGCAAGAAAGTTCATAAAAGGGGCAAAAACTCACTTAACAACTGTCTTGTTTAGCAACAGAAATGTTGGGCATAATGTGGTTGTAAGTCAAGGGCTACCCATATAAATCTTTTAGTCCTTGCATTAAAAAAAAAAAAGAACAAGAAGCCATCATGATTTTATTAATTATCCTGAAGTTGTATGGATTGTGATAGCTTGGAGTGATGTTGAAATGACAATACTAACCAGCTATCAAGAAGATTCGGACTACTTCATGACATGGGAACTGTTCTATAAATGGTTAAATGACAGATATTGAGGTTAGAGGAGTGGAATTAGGTGAAATATGGTTTAGAGGAGAAAGAAAAACAGACGAGTAAATGTTTCTGATTGTTCTATAATCGATACTACAATGGAAGATAATATTTGTTATAATATGATTGATGTCATCATATTTGTCTATATTGTCAACTCATAAAATATCTCTATGATCTTTTTAGAGTTGCCAACAGAAAGGGAGGGGGGAGCAGCATGGTAGCTTGGAAATCAAAAGTGCATTCCATAAATAGTTTTCAAAGATAGTAACTAGGTGACTGAAGTTTCTGCTGCACAAATATTTAACTGGAGAACATGATTGATGACTCTTGGCTATGGATGTGTCCCCTTGGAGAATATGATCTGTGATACACCCAGGGGGTGGCGGAAAACCAGGGTCAAGGGTGACAATGAACTATGTGTCTCAGAGTTGGCTACACCCAGGCAGTGCCGGACCGTTTAATTTCCAATAAATCCTTTATAAGTTTTGGAAGTTTGGCTCAAGACTCATAATTTAATTGGGGTAATTTCTGGAATCCTGACAGCTTGGACACTTAGAGAGCACACTACTTAAACATAGAAGGGAAATGTATGATATAAAACAATAAAAAAAATATTTAAAAAAAGAATGAAGATTTCTCTTCTCAAAGGTTCTCCAAAGACTGAGCACCTTTTGATGCACAAGCACTATACCATATGATTGATACGATCTAGAGTTATATACTTTCATATTCATGAAATGTTAATGTTATGGATTTGTAATGTCTAATGTTTTTGTTTCTCAATTATTCTTTGGCTCTGATTTTCTTCCTGATTATCCTTAATGTCATGTCATTGTGTCTGCACATACCAGCTTTTCAAACAATCTTCTCTTCCTTTAATATTTCCAGAAAGAGGCGAAAATCAGTTTTCTTCCCTCCCTTGATCTATCTGGGGTCGAGAAAGTGGTACAACTAATTATTAATTGGAGGAAATTAGAAAGGGGGATTCCCCATTTTTACATGTATAGAAATGAGATAAATAAATTGAACATGGAGAACTAACAAGAATTGGGCAGGGGCATTTAATTGAGAGGCCTTATCAATTATTTCCTTACTATCATATACATTCTTACTTTATGATCATCTCTAAAAAATATCAGTGATTTCTAGGAAGGAGAAGTATAAAGCATCAAACATTTCTTGGAAAAAACTAAAAAGACTGTAAATGGGGAAATGGATCACTCACAATTTTCACTTAGTTGCAAAGATTCAAACAAAATATTTATTCTATAATTTTCCAATGCAAGCTAGAAATAAATTGGCTTAGCTCTCCAAAACAGAAAATAAGATAAGATTATATTGGCCCTGAACTAATTCTGGATAAAACTTTGTGTTATCTATTTTAGGAAGTTCCAAAATAAGAGATATTGTGACAGAGGAATAAATGTAGACCTCAGCTGCATTTTTGGGAAAGAGAATGAACTACAAATACAATGTATGGATATTTTGTGAGAGAAGAAAATGAACTTTTAATTGCTCTGTGTTTCTAGATGTCTGTGGTTATTTTATTAGAAATTAATTATGCTTATCTAACTGAACACTGATTGCACTGACATTTGCCATGTGCGTGGTTTGCTATTTTGTGTTCATTTTATTCTTACATGTAATTCACAAGATGGAATCACACAGCCATCCTAAAGGAATCCAATCATATTGTATTGTGTGCTTTATAACATCAAATCAAATCAAATATAAAGTTTCGGTGATCTAGATTTTTAATGTAAGATTTCTCTTGGAAGTGGCTTGCAAAAAAGATTCTGGTCAGTTGGAAGAAGAAAAAAGGAAAAGAAAGAATATCTATCTTTTCTTTTATTAGACAGTTGAAAATTTCAGAACAGGATCAAAATAGTTCATGTGTTTTGTGGTTTGTTCCAAAAATGAAATAACTCTCTAATGTTCATTGCATTTGGACTTTTCCAAATAATGATTCAAGCAATGCATACAAAGATAATAAATGTATTAGGGCTGAATTTGGTGGCAGCACACAACCACACCTGCATAATATCAGAAGACATAGGGAAGGTGGAACCTAGCTATTACTTTCTTGGGAAACTGTTAGGAAATTCCAAGGATGTAACCAGATTTGGGGGGATAATTAAAATATCATGAACACAATGTCATGGTAATTTGTAGTTGGTTCCAAGGAAACTGCATGAATGAGTTCAGACTGAGCTTCACTTGATGGAGATTCTTCATTTAGAAAATCATCTAGGTTCTCCATTTTTATCTCACTTGATGTGAAATGGAATGCAATTTAGGAAAATTGTACTGCTTTGCTAAGAAATCTTCAAGTGTAACCTTCTGCAACTTGGCATACTCCAGAGCTGTTGGCTTCAAATTATAAGGGATTAAGATATATGTTTCAAGGAGCTTCATTCCTACCATATCTGACAATAAATTACTGGAGAAGAAAAGAAGAAGAAGAAGGATCTCTTTTATAATGTTTGCTTTGACAGGGGCATAGAAAGGTAAGGCATACATGAGCACACAAATTAGTTGTTATTGTGTAGAGACATTGAGATTGGAAGAAGATAATGACAAAGGGAGATTTTAGGTTTAGATTGTAGACTTCAAAGTGAAAGAATTAAAATTGAGATGGCTTGTTATCCCTTACTTGGGAGCACTCAGTTCTTCTACTGAAAACAATTTAAAAAAAACATTTTTGATTCAGGTTTTCTTCATGCTAAAAAAGTCTTTATTTGTATTTCTATAAACGTAGATAACTTTTCAGGATCTGCATTATCATTTAAATGTTGGTCTCCCAAATCCAAAGTAAATATTACTACAAATATTAACACTAGGTACTTTTCTACCAATTATATCACTATTTACATGTGTTTTATTTTCTTTTCCCCCCATTCCTAAAGTTCCATGAAAATTAGTGACTGCTTTAGGTAAATACAATACATATTTTGGATTCATTAGCAGAATTACAGTGAGAATGAATAAATAGTCTTAAATTGAACGTTTCTCCATTCCATCACCACCACCACCCCACACACACACCCATAGATACACACAAAAATCTGTCTCACACACATGCACAAACACAAATGTTGCTGTCTCTCTCACACAGAAATTCAGACAAATCTCTCTCTCTCTCACACACACACAGACCACACACAGACCACACAAAGGTACACACAAACCTCTTTCTCTCTCACACACAGATACACACATATTTCTTTCTCTCTCACAAACACAAATCTGTCTGTCTTCCTCTTTCTCACACACACATAAATATGTACAAAACTCTCTCTCTCACATACACACATAGATACACACAAACATCTTTCTCATACAGACACACACAAACACAAACCTATCTGTATTGCTCATATAGAGACACACACACACTCTCTCACACACACACACACACAAACACACATACATACAGAAATTTCTCTCACACACATGCCCAAACACAGGTCTGTCTGTCCATTTTGCTCTCTCTCTTACATGCACTCACATAAATATACAAAATCTCTATTTTTCTCTCTCTCACACACACACAAAAAACATAGATACACAAACAAATCTCTCTCTCTCACACACACACACACACATATATATATACACAAATCGCTCTCATACACAGAAACACAAACAAATCTCTATCTTTATCACACATACAAAAACACAAATATGTCTATCCTGGTCTCTCTCTCACATTGAGACACACAAATCTCTCTCACACATACACAAGTACACAGATGCACACACAAATCTCATATACAATCATAGGTACACAGAAATATCTCTCACATACACACACAAATCTCTTGCACACACATGCAACAGACACACAAACAAATCTGCCTTCTCTCTCTCTCTCTCTCTCTCTTACACACAGCCCTACGGTATTCATTTATTTTTCTATGTTACTATTATCATTGCCAATTCTTCATTATTCAACCCTTGTTCAACCTTCCTCCTTAGCAACACTCCAGCACAAAATTATTATTAAAAAAAAAAAAAAAAATCTTAGCAATTATAATCTGATAGTCCTAGAACTGACGTCAAATATTGAAAAACACGTCCTTGCTTTTTGAAAAAGTATTTTAAGATTCTGGCCATTGGCTATAATGAATACATGCATTTCTTGCTCTTTCTTCTCTGACCTACAGTTGATCTGAGAAGAACACACTTTCTGTTAAGTTCTGCGCATAGGCGCAAGGAACGGAGACGAGGCAGTGAACAATGAACTTCAACTCTTTATTAATCATCGTGAACAGAGCGAAAACCCTAGGGTAGCAGCAGCCCTTTTATAGGGCAGGCTGCTGACCTATTAACCAATGAGAAACATGGAAGTGTTAAACCCTTGAACCAATGAGAGTGGCTCATTAACAGCCAATCAGATTCTCCAGAATGGACCAATCCGATATTGCTATTATCGGCCAATCAGAAGTGCAGGATTAGAACCCTGCTTTTTCTTTAAGGTTTGTAAAAACTTTATTTAAGTTTTTTTATTAGTTCATAACACCCCTTCCCCCTGGGTTCCGTTTGAGGGGTGCAGTGACGTAATCCCTAAGATATGTAGGTTGTTTTAACTGTCTATTAGATTTGCGCTGTCCCACCAGTTCCTGTCTGTAGTCCGGTTTCGGCGGGACGTTTTTGCACATATCTGATATAGGTGGTCCCGCATTCTCACTGGACGACTCGGTGCCGCTAATTCTGTCGTTGTTGTCCTCCGATCTTTGCGGGCTAGCCTCCGTTGAGGTATTCCTCTGTGGCAAGGACACTCCCCTCCTTGATTTTTCTTCATTTATCGCGCCCGATTGCTGATTTCCTTCGCTTCTGCTTTCCACCATCTCGAATTCGGTTTCTTCAACATCCCCTCCCCCTTCAGTTTGGAAGTCACAGGAGTCGCGGAAACTGGGTTGTAGCCTAGAGCGAAGCTGATCTATATGGCGTTTCCATATTTTTCCATCGCAGGTTTGCACACAGTTTGATCTGGGCCCGGTGGTTTGAATTACGGTTGCTTCAACCCATAATGGTACGCCGGAGAGGTTTTTAGCGAAAACTTAGCCTACCTTGAACTCATGGCATTTTCCGCTAGATCCACAGGGTTTCTCTGGCTCGTAAGACGGGTGAAGCTGGTCGAGGTGGGAACGGAGCTTGCGTCCCATCAACAGCTCAGCTGGGGTCTTGTTGGTGATGCTGTGCAGAGTGATATGTTGCAGTAGGAGTATTCTGTTTATTTTGTCATCAATGTCCCCATAGTCCATTTTGTGGAGAGTTTTTTTGACAAATTGGACCATGCGCTCGGCCCTACCATTAGCCGCAGGGTGCACAGGCAAAGTTAGCGCATGGCGGATACCCCGGTCCGCTAAGTATTGTTCAAATGCCAGGGCGGTGAACTGGGGTCCGTTGTCCGAGACCAGAATGTCTGGCAGCCCGTGTGTTGTGAATAGCCTATTCAATTTTTGGATGATGGACTTGGTTGTAGTATTCTTCATTTTGTGGATCTTGAGCCAGTTGGAATAGGCATCCACTGTTAGGAGGAACGTATGTCCTTTAGTAGGTCCCGCAAAGTCAACGTGGATGCGGGACCACGGCCCCCGGAGGGTTTCCCATTCTGTTGGAGTTGCTCTAGGTGGGGCACTGCTGACTTCTTGGCACTTTAAGCAAGTCTTTACCCAGGCTTCGATCTGTTTGTCGATGCCCGGCCACCACGCATAGCTTCGTGCGAGCACTTTCATATGCACGATGCCGGGGTGACCGTCATGCAATATTTTCAATACTGCTCGTTGTAACCGCTCTGGGACGATGACTCTATCTCCCCATAGTATGCAGCCTTTTTGCAAAAAAAGTTCTGTTTGCTGGTTTCTGAAAGGGGTGAAGTCATCAGAGGTTTCTTCTATTGGCCATCCTCTTTTGACCCAGCTAAGAACTCGCGCCAAGACAGGATCTCGTTTTGTTTCGATTGCAATGTCTCTGGCTGTTAGCGGTGGTGAATGTAGCGTTTCAATCTGGAGTGTCGTAAGGGTTGGAGCTGGGTCATCGACGGTTTCTGGAAGTGGGGCACGGCTCAATGCATCAGCGTGGGGAATGGCTTTCCCCGGGCGGTGTTGTAATTTATAGTTGTACGCAGCTAAAAACTCTGACCAGCGAGTCATTCTAGGTGACAATATATAGGGGGTTGGCTTGTCTCCCGCTGTAATCCCTAGCAAAGGTTTGTGGTCGTTAACAATAATAATAAAAACTCATCCATACACATATTCATGAAACTGTTTCACAGCAGATACAACAGCAAGTGCCTCTTTGTCGATCTGGCTACAGTTACATTCAGCCTTTGATAGGATCCTTGAAAAATAGGCAATAGGGGCCTCACTACCATTTGGTAACACATGACTCAAAATGGCTCCTACTCCAAACGGTGATGCGTCACATGTAATTTTTAAAGGCAGAATCTCGTTATACTGCATTAAAACAGCATCTGAGGTTCGTAAGTTTTTCACTTGTCGGAATGCGTGCTTCTCGCGGTGTCCCCAGACCCAGGTTGCTTTTTTGTCGAGGAGTCTATGTAGGGGCTCAGCTATGGTCACTTTCTGGGGCAAGAAGATGTTGTAAAAGTTAATGAGCCCCAGTTTTATTTCTGGGTCTTGGGGCATTTTTGATTGCCCTTAGTTTGCTAATAGTGGGGTGGATGCCCTGTTTATCGATTAGGTACCCCAGGAACTCTACTTTGTCTGTACACAGTTGACATTTATTTTTTTTTAACCTTAAGGCCGGAGTCTTTAAATTTCTGGAGAACCATTTTAAGCTGCTTTTCTGGTATTTCTCTATTCGGGGCAGCAATTGAAACGTCATCAAAGTATGGCACGACCCCCTTCATCCCTTGCAAGAGTCTCTCCATCAGATTTTGAAAAATCAGATTCCTCAGAATGGACCAATCCGATATCATTATTATTAGAACCCTGCTTTTTCTTTAAGGTTTGTTAAAACTTTATTTAAGCGTTTTTATTAGTTCATAACACTTTCCTCCATGGGATCACTGACTAATCTTTAAGAAGGGAAAGTTTTATCTCACATCAAGAGCTGAACAGGGATAATCATTTCTCCATTCTTAGTAAGAAGAATGGATCTAAGGGGGTAATATTAAAGCCCAGGGTGCAATTTGATTGATTCAGTATTGAGCCAAAAGTTTGCCATGCCTGACTTATAAGGATGTCTGAAAACTGTAATTGTTGAATATTTTGAGAAGCTCTGCATTTTAAAATGTATGCTAACTGTGGGAAAATAAAGCTATTGAATTATGAGAAAAAAATGTGAAGGATCATGAAGCAGAAGTAATTGCTCATTCCCAGCTCTAGGCTTGGGCTCCATACTTAATTGTTGTGAGCTGTTTTATGTATGCTCTCTGCATTGCACAAAGCAAACACACCTATTAATTTTTACTTTGCAAAATATATTATGCTAATATAGTTCCAATCACTAACGGTAACATTTACTGCAAGAAGCTATTAAGAACTTGGACTGAGACAGGAATGACCCAGGTGGAATTCAAAACTCAGGCATGGAAACTCTTTCAATGACTGTCAGTATCTCTTGTTTCACAACCATTCCTTTAGTGACCTAATTGTAGTTACAATGGCGTTTTAAAAAGGTGACGAATGACCAGATTTCACCCTTATGGCCATTGCAGCATTGAAACATTATACTTTCATAGGAGCCATGGTGGCACAGTGGTTAGAATGCAGTACTGCAGTCTACTTCTGCCAGCTGCCTGCAATTTGGCAGATCGAATCTCACCAGCCTCAAGGTTGACTCAGCTTTCCATCCTTCCGAGGTTGGTAAAATGAGGACCTAGATTGTACTGACTCTGTCAACTGCTTAGGGAAGGCTGTAAAGCACTGTAAAGAATTATATAAGTCTAACTGCTATTTATATTTCCCTCTGTAGTTAAATAAATATTCCCTTTATTAGGAGCACCAGCAATCCCAGCAAAAATTCAGTCTCTCTCTCTCTCTCTCTCTCTCTCTCTCTCTCTCTCTCTCTCTCTCTCTCTCTCTCTCTCTCTCTCTCCCTCTCCCTCTCCCTCTCCCTCTCCCTCTCCCTCTCTCCCTCCCTCCCTCCCTCCTCCCCCCCTCTCTCTCCACAAACACACACATACAGAGAGAGAGAGAGAGAGAGCAAACAAGTCTGACTGGCAGGGAAATGAATAGTTATCTGCCACACTTATTCATCTCTGCCCCCTGACTTTTATGCCCAGAGCTTCACTAGCAGTGATGGCTCTTCTGTCCCAAGGATCAGCCCACAGATTCCTTCTGCTCTGCTCTCCTTTGCCCTATGTATATCAGCACATCAGCACTGGATCCAGCTGTTCCTAATCTTCCCCATCAGCCACCTCCAGACTCTCTATCTCAAGACTGGTGGACGGCCCAGGCTCCATCTCCATCTCTGTCTCTGTTTCTCTCTGTTTCTCTCTCTCTCTCTCTCTCTCTCTCTCTCTCTTTCTGCCAGCTCTCTTCCCCCTTGGAGTTCTCAGGTTTGCCTTGATGCTGGCCCTGACTCTCATGTCACCTCCTCATCTGATTCAGCTGCTGGAGGGGCTTGTGGCCAACAGGCCACAACAGGCAAGCAAAGTCAAAGGAGGAAATCTGATTTGCTTAACAACCATGTGGGTCATTTTACAACAGTGGAAAATGTTGTTGCCACATAAAACGGGGTGTAAGTCATATAACAATTGTCTTGCTTTGACATTTCAGGTTCAGTAGTCATATGTCAAGGATTATCTGTATCTCACAGGACTTCAGTAGAGAAAAACTGGACAAGGATTATTATTATTATTTTTTTTTGGTGCCTTTAGAGGAAAGATGAGATACAAAGTTAACAAACAAATAAAATAATAAAAACACTACAGATTAGAGAAGGAGATGCCAGACGTTCAATGAACATGAAATATTATTTCTTTCTTCAGCTTCTTCTATTGTTTCATTTATTTTGTGCTTAATAAACATTGTCTGGGTTATTTTGTTTGCTGAAGAATACAAATTATATTCCTCATCTTTTTTTAACAGGCATTGATAAAATAAATTCCATGTTTGATAATATTCTGTGTATTCTTTCTGTTTAATCTTCCATGTTAGTCTGTCCATCTCTGCACAGTCCAATATCTTCTTAATTATCTCTTCTTCATCTAGTGGCATTTCTACATTTTTCCAATACTGAGAAAATAAAATCCTCGCTGCTTGTTATATTCGGTGCGTGGCGCAAGAAGCGGAGACGAGTCGACGAACAGTGAACTTCAACTCTTTATTTAACATGGTGCAACAGCTCTCTAAACGGCCTCAACAGCCCCCTTTATATAGGCAAGCTCTTCGGTATTTAGCCAATGAAAACACAGGAACGCTAGCTCTTTTAACCAATGAGAAAGGCTCATTAATAGCCAATCAGATTCTCCTGAATGGACCAATCCGATATCACTATTATCGGCCAATCAGAAGTGTAGAGCCAGAACACTGCACTTTGCTTTAAGGTTTCAACAAGCTTTATTCAAACACTTTTATTAATTCACAACACCCCTTCCCCCCAGTTCCATTTAAGGGGTGCGGTAACGTAGTCTTTGAGGTAGGCAGGTTGTTTTGATTGTCTATTTGATTTACGCTGTCCGGTATTTGTCTAGAGTCTTGGTGGGGTAGGATGTTATCTGGTGAACAGGGTGCCTCTGATTCTGTATCTAAACTTCCGTTCCCATTAATGTCCTCGATATCTCTTTGAGGTGAGTTAACCCCTTTCCCCAATCCTTCTTCACAAGTTGAGTCTGATTGGTTGTTTTTTCCACTTGTGCCTTCCGCCGTTTCAAAATCAGCCTCCTCGGCGTCTCCTCCCCCCTCAGTTTGGAAATCACCGGAATCGCAGACCCCCGACTGCAGCCTTGAATGCAGCTGATCAATATGGCGCTTCCATATTCTATCATCGCGACATTTCACTTGGTATGATCTGGGTCCAGTTACTTGGATTACAGTTGCCTCAACCCACAACGGGTCGCCATAAAAATTTCTCGCAAAAACCAAGTCGTCTACCTGGAAATTTCGGCATTTCCTGCTGGACCCGTGTGTTTTTTCAGGTTCGTATGATGGGTGTAGTCGGTCCAGGTGGGAGTAGAGTTTTCGTCCCATCAATAACTCAGCGGGAGTTTTGTTGGTGACGCTGTGTGGAGTGATATGCTGCAAAAGGAGTATCCGGTTAATTTTGTCTTCGATCACGCCATAGTCCATTTTATGTAGAGTTTTTTTGGCGAAGTGTACCATGCACTCGGCCCTTCCATTAGCCGCAGAGTGCACCAATGAAGTTAGCGCATGGCGAATACCGCGGTCCGCTAGGTACTGTTCAAAAGAAAGCGTGGTAAACTGTGGCCCGTTGTCGGATACCAGAACGTCCGGTAATCCGTGTGTTGCAAATAATCTGTCCAATTTCCTGATGACCGATTCGGTTGTTGTATTTTTTATCTCATGGATTTCAAGCCAGTTTGAGTAGGCATCCACTGTTAATAAAAATGTGTGTCCATTCGTAGGTCCCACAAAGTCCAGATGAATACAGGACCATGGTCCTCTGTTTCCCATTCTGTTGGGGTTGTTTTCGGTGGGGCATTGCTGACTTCCTGGCATTTGGAACAAGTCTTTAACCAGGCTTCGATCTGCTTGTCTATGTCGGGCCACCACACATAGCTTCGTGCGAGTGCTTTCATGCGCACGATGCCGGGGTGGCCATCATGCAAGGTTCTCAGTACTGCTCGCTGTAACCACTCTGGGACAACGAATCTATCGCCCCAAATGATGCAGCCCTTCTGGGAAAACAGTTCTGTCTGACGACTTTTGAAAGGGGTGTAATTGTCAGGGATTTGGTCCAATGGCCATCCATGTTCTACCCAACTGAGGACATGTGGTAAAACAGGATCGCATTTAGTTTCAATCGCGATATCACGAGCTATCAGCAGTGGTTTTTGGAGTGTCTCGATCTGCAGTGTTGTGATGGTCGGAGCAGGGTTGTCAACAGTTTCTGGAAGCGGTGCACGGCTTAATGCGACAACGTGGGGAATGGCTTTTCCTGGGCGGTGTTGCAACTTATAATTATAGGCAGCCAAGAATTCTGACCAGCTAGTCATTCTGGAAGATAATATATAAGGGGTTGGCTTATCTCCTGCTATTATTCCCAGTAAAGTTTGTGGTCAGTTATTACAGTGAAAGCTCGTCCATAAATATATTCATGAAATCGTTTAACAGCAGATATAATAGCAAGAGCTTCCTTATTGATTTAACTGTAATTGCGTTCTGCTTTTGACAGCGTTTTTGAAAAATAGGCAACAGGGTCTTCACTTCCGTTTGGTAAAACGTGGCTCAAAATGGTGCCCACTCCGAAAGGTGATGCATCACAAGTAACAGTCAAAAGCAAGGTCTCATTATACTGCATCAAAACAGTGTCAGGGGTCAATAAGTTTTTTACTTGTCGAAACGCCTGTTCCTCTCGGTGCCCCCAAACCCAGGGTGCTTTTTTGTCTAGTAAACAATGTAGGGGTTTGGCTATGATTGCCTTGTGAGGCAGAAAGACATTATAAAAATTGATAAGGCCTAGGAATGCTTGGAGATCCACCTTATTTCGGGGTCTTGGGGCATTTTTGATTGCTCTTAGTTTGCTATCGGTGGGGTGAATGCCCTGTTTATCTATTAAATATCCTAAAAATTCTACTCGATCAGTGCAGAGTTGACACTTGTTTTTCTTAACTTTGAGACCCGAGTCTTTAAATCTCTGAAGAACTAACCCCAGGCACTCCCTTAGTATTCCTTGAATCGGAGCAGCAATTAACATGTCATCAAAATAGGGGACAATGCCTTTTATCCCTTGTAATAGTCTTTCCATCAAACTTTGAAAGATTCCCGGGGCCACACTTACTCTGAATTGGAGTCGGTTACATTTAAACACACCTCGATGCGTAACGATCATTTGGGCCTCTGCTGTTTTTTTGTCTATAGGCAGTTGTTGATATGCCTGGGCTAGATCTAGTTTAGCAAAGACTTTTCCGCCCTCCAGGGAATGGAGAAGATGTTGACCCACCGGTACCAGGTAAGCGTTTTGCTGCAGGGCATGATTCAGGGTGGCTCAGTAGTCCCCACAAATTCTTAACGATCCATCCGGCTTGATGGGTGTCATGATCGGGGTTTCCCAGGGAGAATGGTCGGTTGGTTCTAACACCCCCTGGGCTATTAATTTATCAAGCTGCTTGTCAATCTTTGGTTTAAGAGCCAATGGGACTCGAAGAGGCTTAAGGCAGATGGGAACTATTTTGGGGTTGAGATTAAATGATATCGGGGTCCCCTTGTACTCACCTAGTTTGTCTGCAAAGACGTCCTGGAATTCTTGGACGAGAGACTCTTCCCAGACATTGCTGCTGGTTTGGTGAATGCCGGCGACTTCAATTCCAAATGGAGCGAACCATTGGAGGCCTAACAAGCTAGGCCAATCCCTGTCGACTACAGTCAAGTGTAGAGATGCAGTAGGATTTTTAAAGGAGACACGGACTTGGCTGGATCCAACGACTGGAATTCGATTTCCTTGATAATCTTTGAGTATGATTCTTTGGAATCGGAGGTCTTGTCGCTGGACGGTAGGGATGAGTTGCTTGAGGGTCTTCCAGGAAACCAGCAAGAGGGACGATCCTGAATCGACTTCCATCATACAAGGCTGGTTTTCGATGGCCATTTTCACCTGGATCATCTTGGCGTCCAGTGATGAGGCGTGACCAATCGTAATAGTTTGGTGTGCTTCTTCTTGCTTCGTTGAGTGGTTTAGGGGTCTGTTTCTATAGGAGTGGTTGTTCCATTGGTGGTTCAAGGGTTCTCGCTTTGCAGGACGGCTTCCTGTAGATTGGCTTTAGTTAGCCCCCCTCGGGTTTTGGCTGGGTCCTTGTTTGCTTCTACAGACCCGTCCGATGTGGCCTCTTTTCCCGCACACATGGCAGAGCGCGTCGAGGAATTTGCAGTCTGATCGGGGGTGGTTTGCCCCACAACCAGCACATTGGTACTGCGATTTCTGGTGTTGGTCTCATTCAGACTGGAGCTAGTTGACCCCTTCTTCATCGCTTTCAGACTGGAGCTAGTTGACCCCTTCTTCATCGCTTTCTGATGATGATTCGAGGTCCTCGTGGTGGGCTCTTGTTGACGGTTCTTCTAAGTGAGGTGAAACTTCGCTGGCGAGTTGGCGAAGTGGAGTGTGGGTGTGGTGCATTCGAGCAGCCGACTTCCTGGTTGCTTCTGCTGCAGTAGCGTCAGCGATGGCATCTTTAAGGCTAATGTCACCTTTCGCCATCAGCTTACTCTGCACGCCTGGTGCATCTAGTCCCAGAACTATTCTGTCTCTCAGGGCTTCTTCAAGGTCGGCAAACCCACATAGGCCTCCTAAATTCTGGAGATCTGCTTTGAAATCTGCAACGCTTTTGCCCTTCCGCTGATATCTCTGGTAAAATTCATGCCTTCTCACGAGCATTGGTATGATTGGTGCATAGTGGGCCCTTAGCAGGGGTTCGAGAAGGTCCCAGTCCATGGACTTCACTTCTGCCGGTTTCACTAGTGCCTTGGCCATCTTGAATACGGTTGGCCCACAATGAGTTAGGAATACCGCCCGTTTCTTTCCGGTAGTGGTATCCTTCAAATTGTTGGTCTCCGGAAACATCTGGAAGCGATCCATATATGATTCCCAGTCTTCTTGTGCTGGATCGAATGGAGCGGGTGGTATGACGCTGCTGGACATGGTTCTGCCATTGGTGCATTTCAGCCACGTGCTCTGTTATCATTCTGTAGTGTTCAGTCAGCTCTGACATCTCCACATCCCATCCTCGTTGCTGCTTGTTATGTTCGGTGCGTGGCGCAAGAAGCGGAGACGAGTCAACGAACAGTGAACTTCAACTCTTTATTTAACATGGTGCAACAGCTCTCTAAATGGCCTCAACAGCCCCCTTTATATAGGCAAGCTCTTGGGTATTTAGCCAATGAAAACACAGGAATGCTAGCTCTTTTAACCAATGAGAAAGGCTTGTTAATAGCCAATCAGATTCTCCTGAACGGACCAATCTGATATTGCTATTATCGGCCAATCAGAAGTGCAGAGCCAGAACCCTGCACTTTGCTTTAAGGTTTCAACAAGCTTTATTCAAACACTTTTATTAATTCACAACACTGCTGTTAATACAGGCAAGAGATATTATTTCTGATGTACACTGAATGATAGAAAAAGCCAAAGAGCAACGAAAAGAATCAGTATCTGATTCATTGATCATAGAAAAGCTTTTGATTGTGTTGATCAGGTCAAGCTATGGAATGTGCACAGAAAAAGAAACTCCAGAGCATCACCTAACTAAATCAAATGTTATAAAATATTCAATACCAAGTAGTGAAAATGATTTTGATTTAAGCACCCTATGAAATTGAAGCAGGTGTGGGAGTGGTGCTCTCTTTTCCCATCTTTCTGAGTTTCTGAAATCATTAGCATTTTTTCACGAGTAGTAATGCAATCTTAGTTGACTGAAATTGCAGCCTTGCAGATGCCAACAAACAGTTGCCAAAAAATGTACCATGATTTGAGTCACACACAACAAAGATTATTTCTTCACATTTAGAAATCAAAACCTAGAGAGAAGGTTACAATGTTGTGCGGCCATGATTGGAATATTACTTACAGACATGGGAAACAATTTTACTGGGAAGAAAAGTCACTTTTGACATGGTGATCAAATGCTAATTGATTATTTTGGAGCCTCCTTCAGTCTTGATGTAAGAAAATATCTATGAATATTTCACCTTTCTCTGTATTTGTCTTCACACAATGATTGGCACCTTGCCCAAAGAAACAAACTGTACATTTTCAGAATTGTTGATTTTTTTGGCCCAGAAGGGTTTGGGTTGACTGGTAGACAATTGGCTGATGAACTACTTCTCCGTTGTTGTCTATATTCAGAGCGAATAGGGTCTCTATCACAAAACTTAATAATAACAGAAGAACAGAGTTGGAAGGGGCCTTGATATGGAATCAATATGGAATCCGCATTACATATTGGATATTAATACAGTTGAGAAAGTCCAGAAATATTTCACAAGAAGAGTTCTGCACTCCTCTACTTATGCCTTATGCCACCAGAATTGAAATGTTAGACCTAGACAATCTAGAACTATGCCTCCTTCAGTCCAATCTAAGCATACCTGTCAATGAATACTTCAGCTTCAACCATAACAATACAAGAGCACATAATAGATACAAACTCAAGGTTAATCGCACCAAACTTGATTGCAGGAAGTACGACTTCAGCAACAGAGTGGTCAATGTCTGGAATACTCTACTTGACTCTGTGATTTCTTCCCCAAACCCCAAAACTTTAACCTTAGACTGTCTACTATTGACCTCACCCCTTTCCTAAGAGGTCTGTAGGTGGTGTGCATAAGTGCACCAATGTGCCTACCGTCCCTGTCCTATTGTTTCATTTTTATTCGTATCAATTTCATGTATTCATAACCACACTCATACTTATACCTGTTATCTAATACTTGCTTGACAAACAAACAAACAAAGTAATTAATTAATTAATTAATTGAAGGTCTTCTAGTCAAATCTCCTCTTGAGACAAAAGACCCGATAACAGTGATGACTAAACTTTTTGGCACCGAGTGCCCAAAGCGTACATGCGTGCACATCTCCAAAATGCAATATGCATGTGTCCTACTGTGTATTCACCCTGCCCCTGTGCATGCATCCCATGCATGTGCCCCATCCCCTGGGCATGTGCATGCATCCCTCGCCCTTCTTTCATGCTCCCCGCACATCCACAGCAGAGACCCAAAGACCAGCTGGCTGGCGGGAAGTGCACATGGGTGTATGGCAGAGCTGAGCTGGGATGACTGCTGTGTTCAAAGACTAGAAGCAGTCCTCCCTCCGGTCCGCCGCCAACGGGGGAGCGCCGATCGCTCCCATTGGCTGATGCCATTTGACAGCTGGCTATAAAAGGGAGCTGTCAAACGGCATCAGCTGTTGCCACCAGCTGGCTGTCAGATAGCCCCGGCAGCCGTGGCCACCCTTTATTCAGTAGAATAAAGTTGTTAGCCTTTATCCTGGCTCCGTCTCTCTTTGTAACCGCCGCTCCACAACACTGGCGACGGAGGCGGGATACAGCAAAGACGACCAGGCAGTAAAATTTAGCTGAAGTCACAACAAGAAAGAGCTGAGGTTACAATAAGAAAGACCTGAAGCCGCTACGAGCTGATCGAGTCACCACCACTGACGCTCTCCAAAGAGCGTGAACTTTAAAGCCCTCTCAGCTGAGGAGCCGAACGCTGCTGACAGGTGCAGCCAGAAACACTTTTCTAAAAGTGAAAACTCGAACTTTCCTCAGCTGAGGAAACCAACGCTGCCACTCTAATGACCTCAAATCCGACATTCCCGCACTTCCAACTGGGGGCAGAAACATGGGAATCATATATGAATAGATTTGAATGCTTTTTAAATGCCATTGATCTGACTGAAGCTACAGATCTAAGGAAAAGGTCCTATTTTTTAAGCTTCTGTGGGGCTACAGTTTTTGACACAGCCTCTGCGCTAGTGTCCCCACGTTCCATAAAGGCTATTCCCTGGGATGAGCTGAGAGAAATCTTGTCAAATCACTACTCCCCCAGACCCTCTCAGATAGCCAGCAGACTGGCTTTTAGAAGGAGAACTCAGGCTGAAGGGGAAACTGTGAGTCAGTACATGGCAGCATTAAGATCAGCTGCCATACACTGCGGTTTTAGGGACTACCTTGAGGACATGCTGCTCGACCAAATTGTGGGAGGAGTAAGGGACCTAAAGCTGCAGAGGCTAAAAAAGATTTAACCCTAGCCTTAGCTATTGAGGAAGCTCAGGCTGCTGAATTGTCAGAATTATCAGCAGCTGAAATTCAGGGAAACACCTCTAAGCAAGGGCAGGCTACAATCCGCTATGATGAGGTCTCCCAAGAAGTGGAAGAAGAACCTCTGGAGGTAAACCACCTCACTCGTCCAAGACCCCCCCCCTCAGGGCCACCTAAGAAATACAACAGACAACCAAACAGAAAACCCCTTGCGTGAGCTGCGAGGGTAACCACCATAGATCAACTTGCAGGTTCAGAATCGTTATCTGTCTGAACTGCTAGAAGAGAGGACACATAGCCAGGGTTTGCCAAGCTGAGCAGGCCTCCATACAAAGACCTCAAGTTTCTGCCTCCTACCAAAGGCAAGTGGAACATTGTTACACTAGTTACCATGCAAACAACACCACCTCTAGGTCTAACAAAATAAGCATTTCTCTTTTTATAGAAGGTAAACCCTGCCGGATGGAGGTAGACACCGGGTCAGCTCTCTCCATCATTTCGTGGGCCTCCCTGAAGAAATTGCTGCCTTCGCTCTCAAAGAAAAAGCTGACCAACTGCCACCTGACTCTTAGGGACTACCAGGGGAAGACCATTCCAGTCCTGGGTAAGGGAAAATTCCTCATTCAATTCCAAAACTTTAGAGGTCACTTGCCACTGGTGGTTGTAGATGGTGCCCTTCCTGGCTTGCTAGGATTAGATTGGTTTCCTGCCCTAGGCCTCAACGTTACAGGAATTCACTCTGTGGTAAATTCTGAAGTAGATGCCCTTTTTAGGGACTACTCTGATGTTTTCAGCAGTGAACTAGGCTGTAATTCAGGCACCCCCATATCTTTTGATGTGGGTCCACAAGCCACCCCAATTCGTTTGAAACCTCGGAGGGTACCTTTCGCCATTAGGCCTAAATTAGATGCTGTATTAGACAAACTTATCAAACAGGGAGTGCTAGAAGAGGTAGACTTCACCAAGTGGGAGACCCCCATAGTCACCCCTTTAAAAAAAAAGATGGCAGCGTAAGAATTTGCGCTGACTATAAAACGTCCCTCAACTGTTTCCTACAAATTAGTGCATATCCAGTACCTGTAATCCAACACCTACTCCACTCTTTTGAGCCAGGCATAATTTTTGCAAAGTTAGACATGTCCCAGGCATACCAGCAATTTCCCGTTGACCAACACACTGCTGACCTACAAACTATAGTTACACACAGGGGCGCGTTTAGATGTAAACGCTTACAATTTGGAGTTAGCGTAGCCCCTGGCATTTTTCAGTCACTCATGGAAAGAATCCTCCAGGGCCTACCTGGGGTGGTTCCATACTTCGATGACATTTTAGCTTCTGCCACCAACAAAACACAACTATTACTCAGAGTGAGATCTGTCCTTGACACGTTGAGGCAAAACGGGCTTAAATTGAAAAAAGACAAATGCACCATTGCCACCAAACAGGTAGACTTCCTTGGTTATCGAATTGATGCATCTGGAATTCACCCCATAGAGAGTAAAGTTAGAGCTATTCACGAGGCACCCACTCCCTCTAACAAAACTGAATTGCAGGTCTTTTTAGGATTCCTTAATTTTTATGCTTCTTTTTTGCTTCACAAGGCCTCTGTAGCTGAGCCCCTACATAGGCTTCTAGATAAGAAAGCCCCATGGCAATGGGGACAGAGGGAAGCCAAAGTTTTCCAAGCAGTGAAGTCTCTCTTAACTTCAAACTCTGTGTTAGTTCAATTTAACCAAAACCTGCCCCTAGTGTTAGCCTCTGATGCCTCACCCTTTGGTATAGGAGCTGTATTGAGCCATAGGCTCTCAAATAGATCAGAGGCACCCATTGCCTATTTTTCAAGAACTTTCTCTGCTGCAGAGAGGAACTATAGTCAGATCGATAAGGAGGCCTTAACAGCTGTGGCTGCTGTAAAAAAAAAATCCATGAGTTTTTTTATGGCCATAGTTTTGAACTTGTAACGGATCACAAACCTCTATTAGGACTGTTAGCTGGTGGTAAGCAAACCCCACAGGTGTTATCCCCAAGAATGACCAGATGAATGCTGTTTCTGGCCGCCTACTCTTACACACTGGGTACATCGCCCGGGGAAGAACCTGTGCCATGCAGATGCCCTCAGCAGATGCCCCCTGCCAACACCAGTCGAGGACCCAGCTCCCATCCATGCAATCTTCGACTGCAATGAACTTAACCTACCAGTCTCAGCTGGGGATATGGCTGCACACTCCAAGAGGGACCGTGTTATTTCCCAAGTCCTGGACTGGGTGGGGAGGGGGTGGCCTGACATTCAGTTTGCCCCTGAATTTATGCCATTTAAGACCCGCAGGCAGGAGCTTTCTTCACTACAGGGCTGTCTGTTATGGGGGACAAGGGTGGTCATACCACCCACCTTGCAAGAACCAGTTTTAAGGGCACTGCACGAGGGTCACCCTGGCATCGTAAGGATGAAGGCCTTGGCCCGCAGCTATGTCTGGTGGCCAGGATTGGATGCCCGGATTGCCAACTGGGTTAACATGTGCCAGACCTGCCAGGCAACAAGAGCAGCCCCACCAACAGCTGCCCCAACCAAATGGGAAGATTCGGGGGGCCCTTGGGCCAGGCTGCATATAGACCTGGCTGGTCCCATACGGGGAGGACATTCCTGGTTGTTGTAGACTCATTCTCCAAATGGACTGAAGTGGCCTTGTTACCCTCCACCACAACACTGGCTGTCACAAGGGCCTTGACCAGACTGTTTGTTACTCATGGACTTTCTGACACATTAGTTTCAGATAATGGCCCGCAATTCAGTTCTAAAGAGTTTGCCATCTTTGCAGCTAACCTGGGCATCAGACACACTCTCACAGCCCCCTTTTACCCTGCAAGCAACAGAATGGCAGAAAGAGCTGTCAGGTATGCCAAGGAAGTTTTGGCCAAGCTGGGCCAGGCAGACTGGCACTCCAAACTGTCAACTTACCTACTTACACAACATGCCACCCCGTGCCCTTCCACCAACAAGTCCCCTGCTGAACTGTTAATGGGCAGACGCCTCAGCACCACCCTGGACAGGTTGCACCCCCACTACGCTCCCAGCATGCCACTGGCCTCTGACAGCCATGCCAGGGAATTTGCCCTGCAAGACATGGTGTATGCCAAGAACTATGCAGGGCACCCCTTATGGGTGCCAGGGCAGATAGTCTTTGTTACAGGACCCAGGTCATACAGAGTCCTCCTGGAAGATGGCCGGATCTGGAGAAGGCACGTAGACCAGCTAAGGAGGTGTTGGAGCAAGCCTGCCACCGAAATCCCAGTCTACCTGCCACCGGACGACCTAGTCTACTCATCACCTACCGCAGCCGACCCGCCGAAGGACCCGGTCTACCCGCCACCCGACAATGTGACCAACCGGCCACCGTGAGAAGACTCACCCGAGCAGCCTCCAGACAGCAGTCCAAGGATGGCCAACGACCCTCTGTAGGTTCCTGTCACCGCCCAGAAGGAACAGGACTCGCCAGCCGCTGACAAGCCTCGGGAACTACAACGATCAGGCCGCGAACGAAAGCAGCCATCCTGGCTGCAGGACAACGCATGCTCATGGCCAGGGGGAAGGAGTGCTGTGTTCAAAGACTAGCAGCAGTCCTCCCTCCGCTCCACCGCCAACGCGGGAGCACCGATCGCTCCCATTGGCTGATGCCGTTTGACAGCTGGCTATAAAAGGGAGCTGTCAAATGGCATCAGCTGTCGCCGCCAGCTGGCTGTCAGTTAGCCTTGGCAGCCTTGGCGACCCTTTATTCGGTAGAATAAAGTTGTTAGCCTTTAGCCTGGCTCTGTCTCTCTTTGTAACCGCCGCTGCACAACAATGATGACTTGCATGCCCGCAGAGAGGTCTCTGCATGTCACCTCTGGCACACATGCCATAGGTTCACCATCACGACCCTATCCCATTTCAGACAAATGAGTGTCCAGTCTCTTCTTAAAAACTTCCAATGTTGGAACACTCTCAACTTCTGGACACAAGTCATTCCACTGGTTGATTGGTCCACAGTAAGGAAATTTCTCCTTAGTTCCAGGTTGCTTCTCTTGTTTCGTTTCCATCCATTGTTTCTTGTCTTGCCTGCAGATGCTTTGGAAAACAGTTGACTCTTTTTTGTGGCAGCCCTTTAGATATTAGAAGACTGCTATCAGGTCATCCCTATTTCTTCTTTTCAGTAAACTAGACACGCCCAATTCCAGCAAACATATTCTCAATATGTTTTAGCCTCCAGGTTAAAAAAAAGAGGTAAAAACAGGTAGAAAACACATACTAAACATATATGAGGTCTTGCTATTTAGACACTTCAAACACTCCCTTGATTTTTGCCCTCCTAATAACACCACACTTCTTCCTTCTTGATTTAGGGAAGTTTTACGTTCCTGGAGAACCGGGACTAAACAAATAGTATTGGGCTAGAATACAATCCAATTTCAATGCATTTTTCACTCAAAAAAAATGAATATTTCCTTAGATTTCCCCCAGGTCCTTCATTGCCATCTGCCAGTTGTGATCTCTCAGGACAGAAGCCCTCTGCCAGCTGTGATCCCTCTTACTTTTTAATCAAGGTAAGCATTTTTTTAGAGTCGAATAAAAAAAATCCAAGGAAATAAAGAAATTTGTGGAACTAGACAGATGGAACTTGCGTCTTTGGGCAGATTTGCACTTCTTATTTTGCCCATCAGCAGTATGGGTCACTCACTGTCTTTAAGAGGCATGGGTAATATAATTCTCCTCCAGTCATAGCCCAGTGCATATTACCAGTGGTGGGTTTCCACATTTTGTACTACCAGTTCTATCATGAGAGTGTATTTCGCCATGCAAATCAGCTGCCATGTGAATCACCTGAGCTTTGTGTGTTGGTGTGTGTGCAACACCCAAAAAAATACACCCTGTTGAGCTGTAAAAAACAAGTGCGATGTTTTTTAGCTCAGCTGAGATGCGGCAATCCACTCTGCTGCACAAATCAGTTGATTATAAAGAAGTGAATATAGGACAGGAAAGGGCAGGTACAAGAAGGTGTTGCATGGGTGGGGCCAGCCAGATGTGGTATTGGCTGATTCTCCAAACTGGCCAAAATCTCTACTACTGGTATGCCAGAACCGGTCCAAACCAGCTGAATACCATCTCTGCATATTATCTACATTTTCCAGTTTTGATTCAAAATCGGTACCCAGAATTTCATTCCATTCTAGCAGCAGCACTGGCTCCAACTGACATCCTCTCTAGTGGCTGATCATCACCCTTGTCAGCCACTTGAATGCCGGGCTGCTAGGTTCCCAGCTTCTCAACAGATTCATTTTTAAATAGAGTTTGGGGATTGCCCAATTTCTACATTAAGTCTTTATATCTCAAAACTGGCACCATGTCTAGCTTTATAAAGCTTTGTGAAGCATGAACTCCTTGCTTTCCCATCATCCCACCAACAATATTGCAAGGCTTCCATCCTCCCATTCCTCTAGCATCTTTATGGCAAAATGTTGGAAGTTCTATGAAGTTGAACTCTCCATTTGTCCTTTGTACAAACTGGCCATGGACTTAAAAAAAAAAAAAATAGATGTTAAAAAAGAGGAAGAGGAGGAGAAGGAGGAGGAGTAAAAGATAAGATATAAGATGAGAGAACCTTTATTGTCATTTTTCTAGTACCCAATGGCACACATTAAAAAGAAATTCTGATGTCTATGGAGATTCTCAGTCATCCAGGTCATGGTTGTCAATTCTGATGCCCGTTCTCAAAAAATAAAAATAGAGGAGGGGGGAGGAAGAGGAGGAGGAAGAAGAAGGAGAAGAGAAGAAGAATTGAGCCCTCTTTGATTGAACATTTATCTGATGTATTACTTTCAAGGTAGTAGAGACTTAGAGATACATTCTTATTGATGGAATTATTTTTTTACACTTGTTGAATGACACAGTCAAGGGATGTTTGTCTTTCATTGTTCAACCCTCCTTCAAGCAATCATCTACACCTTTCTTGATTTTTCATGCTTCAGAGCTAATTAGCCAGACTCAGAACTATTTATTTTGAGATGAAACATGACCTGGATGAAGGTCTTCAGAGTATAGGAGATTTGGAATATCCTCTGAGATGAGTCAAGATTTTCTCTCCAGTGAGCAGAACAGAATCTGGATGTTCCTAAAGAATCAGAGTGATTTAATCATTTAGAGGCAGTAAGGCACAAGATCTTCAAAAACTTGCTATACTTTCCAAAGTTTCAATCCAGGAATAAGCCAAAAGCATTTAACTGACCTTAACTGATCCCAAAAAGACTAAAGAAGGCCACCAGAGATACCACCAGGAAATTACAAGAGAATGGGCCACATTATAGAGACGAAAAGTTTCCTTATAGCAGGAAGTAGGAAACTACTTCTATACCAATCTATACCATAGATATCTCTCTCTCTCCCTCTCTCGCTCTCCTCCCCCCTTCTCATATTTGTCTTTCATACATGCATACAGCATATTCAAGTGCATTTATCAACATGTCTTGTATGGAGAGTAGCTGGTAAGTAGCTACTTACTGTTAGGGATAACATTGTTTACCCTAACTGGTTTAGGTAAAATAATAAATATGTTATCATGGTTTGTTAGTTAAAGTGTCTGCAACTTTAACTGTAGAAATGTAATTAAGGGAGTGGTTGTAATAGCACCATAAAAGAAGCAAGACAATGGCAGCTTGCTCTCTCTGGCTTTATGATCCCGAATTACTGGATGGATTCAAGACTGCGTTTTTCCATACTGGAACGGGAGAGAGAAAAGACTGATTTATAGTAAATGAACTGACATTGGATATTCTACACGGACTTTGCTAATTGAATATCCCTGAATGGACTGACTAAATGATACATGACTAATGGACTGTTATTTTGACTATGCTATAAACTCTAAATGGAATAAACTATATTTTTGATAGCACAAGCGTATCTGTTATTTTTACTGTATGTTAACAAACATACAAACTTATCTCACTCATTTATCTGTGTGCCTATCTGACTAACGCTGCAAATTCTGTTTAGCTTGTCTCCTTAACCCTGGTTGGGGAACACAGGCTTAACACTTACCAGTTGCTGAGAGTAGATGGTAAACGATTATATACCATCTATGCTTTTATTGCCATTGTTTGAAATTATTCTTTTGTAACAAATAAGAAAAAAAGCAAGAAATATTTTTAAACAGATTGCTTGGATATTTTTAGTAATAGTTTTATCTGTGATAATACATTTGGAATATTTTTATTTCTTTCTGTATATGTATTCAGTTTTGTGTGTATGTGTGTGTATCCATACAAATGGACTCATATATATATATATATATATATATATATATATATATATATATATATATATATATATATATATATATATATATATATATATATATAGGATGCATTATAGGCATGGATAAAAATTATCTTTAATTATACATTTGGAATTATTTTAGTCTCCTGTGTGTGTGTGTGTGTGTGTGTGTGTGAGAGAGAGAGAGAGAGAGAGAGGGAGGGAGGGAGGGAGGGAGGGAAAGGGAGGGAAAGGGAGGGAAAGGGAGGGAAAGGGAGAGAGACAGAGAGAATATTTCTACATTATCTATTATAGACATAGATCCAGGTTTTTTTTAAAAAAAAATATATTTGGCTGTTAAACACTTAAATTGCACATGCTATGGTACAGGACATATGGCTACAAAAATTGCAAATATCCAAATGATATTGAACATACTTTTTTGCATGTATATTTGTCTAGGACAAAAGAGAAAATAATATGTAGGATCTCAAGAGTCATGCAACAGTAATAGGCAAGGAGAAAACTATCATAAAATTGGCTTTATAATACATCTCCAAGGAATAACTTGCCAATGATTTGTTTAAGTGTGTAAAACAGTAGCTTGGGGTGCTATTGAAGATGATATTTTTCCACGGCATGCTTTATGGGCAAGTCTCATTTGGCATAGTACTTCTTAGAGAAATGACATTGTAAATACTGTGCACCAGATCTCTTGAGAAATATTCACAACAACCGAAGGGACAAGTGATTTTCAGATCAAAATGAATCACCACTAAATATACCACGACTGTGGAAGCTTTCAGAAGTTGTGCGTGCCTTCGACAAAGTTCATGCAAGGTTGCTTCAGAAAACGAGGGAGCTTCTGCAGAGGAGTCTTCTGACAGATCAGGTCTGCATAGGTCAGTTTTAAAATGCAAAATTCTCATTTTGAACAACCTGATCAGTGGTGGTATGCTACTGGTTCATCCCGGTTCTGCCACCCCAGTTCTGGTAGCACCAATGAGCAGTTGAGACCGAACCGGTTCTCTCCTCCGCTGTGCTGTTGGGCCTGCCCACCTACCCACCTGGGCTCCCATATTCACCTTTCTTCCCTGCTTTTGAAGAGCAGCTGCTTTGCATGGCACAGCGATTGCCACGTGGCAGGTGCTGAAGTGTCAGGGAGAGTGCAGGCTTGCAAGAGGTAAGTTAGAACACCTCTCTGCAAAGTGTGCATTTGGCGCCACTTGCACATGCAAAGCACGCCCACCAAGCCACACCCACTGAACTGTTGGGGGTAAAAATCTTTGAATCCCACCACTGAGTTCCGTGCTGCATTTTTATACAATGCCGTAATTGTTTTTCATTATCGTTTTCAATCACATTTACTACTTTTAACTGTCAAGTAATTGTGTGGATATTCAATTGTTCTTGTTCAATAACATTGAAATGCAGAAAACCTATCCGTCATTTCAGGAAGCATGATATTTTATTTGATATTTGCAAAAGCTCCTGGGCCAGGTGGATTTTTAGTGTAAGGCAGGGATGTCAATTTCATTGAGGGCCACATCAGGGTTGTCTTACATCTCGGGGGCTAGGATGGGTGTGACCAGGGTGGGCACAACCAGCTTGATGTCACTCATGTAGGTTGTGTCTGTAGTGGCCCAAGCACTCTGCCAGCAAAAAATGGGCTCCCGAGCTCCGCCGTGACAGTCTCCTGCCACTGGTAAAGATGGAGTTTGCTGGCAGAAGGCAACAGGAGGCCATCATGACTGAAAACTGAGCCTGTAGGGGGTCCCATGTGGCCCTCCCAAGCCTTGCTTTTGGGAGCAGAGGCACAATGGGCTGGTGCTTTGCTGTTTCTAGGGTGGTCTCGCGGGCCAGATCTAAGCACCCCGCAAGCTGGATCCAGCCCCTGGGCCTTGAGTTTGACACCCCTGGTATAAGGCATACAGCATTATAATATAGGATTAGTAAAATATAAAGGTAAAGGTTCCCCTCACACATTTCCCTGCTTTTGTTCTTAACTCTAGGGGGTGGTGTTCATCTCTGTTACAAAGCCAAAGAGACAATGCTGTCCGAAGACATCACCGTGGTCATGTGGCCAACATGACTAAATGCTGAAGATGCATGGAACGTTGTTACCTTACTACCAAAGTGGTCCCTATTTTACTACTTGCATTTTTACATGCTTTTGAACTGCTAGGTTGGCAGAAGCTGGGACAAGTAACAGGAGCTCACTCCATTACACGGAGCTAGGATTCGCACCACTGAACTGCTGACCTTTCTGATCAACAAGCTCAGTGTCTTAGCAACTGAGCCCCCACATCCCTATAGTAAAAGATAATACAGTATAATACTCAATACTATATTTACTCTAATTGTATAAAGCCTGCAATTGTTTCCTATAGCCCTATACTTTTGGAGATAAATAATTAATTCTTAAAGGCTGGTAAATTGCCATAAGTTGCTCAATACTATATTTGCCAATGTTATCATTCTATGAGGCATGCATAAGATTGATTTTAAAACCAGATAAGGATCTTAAATATTATGCCAGTTATTGACTTATTTTGTTAATTAATGTGGACACCAAGATCGTAACTATCATACTGGCTAGATGCTTGCAGAAGTTCTTAGAAGATATAATTCATCCCTTCCAGTTTGTCTTTATCAGAAACCATCATGCAGAACTTAATTTATGTTGCTTATTGATGTAATGGATACATCCAAGGATAGAATAGGGGTCTGCAACATCAATATCTTTAGATTAAAAACATAAGTGAATCAGATCTGTGTAGATTTTATTTCTTTACTTCTGTGTTGCTTTTTTGTATCATGTCTAAATTGTTTTTCATTATTGTTTTCATTGTATTTGTTCCTGTAACTGTAAAGTGTTTATAAATGTCTATTCTACTCTATACATTGTTGGGTGAGCTTGAGCTAGTCACTCTCTCGCTCTCTCTTTCTCTCTTCCAGTCACTTCATCTCAGAGGATTGTTGTTGTGGGGAAAAGAGGAGAAGGAAGATATGTTGGGTATGTTCACCACCTTGAGTGATTTAAAAATAATAATAAATAGCAATACCAGTTAGACTTATATACTGCTTCACAATGCTTTACAGCCCTCTCTAAGCAGTTTGCAGAGTCAGTATATTGCCCCCAACAATATGGGTCTTCATTTTTCTGACCTCAGAAAGATGGAAGAGAGAGAGGGAGAGGGAGAGACAGAGAGACGGCAAGGGGAGAGATAGCAGTAGCACTTAGACTTATATACCACTTCATAGTGTTTTACAGCCCTCTCTAAGTGGTTTACAGATTATTGCCCCCAATAATCTGGGTCCTCATTTTACTGACCTCAGAAGGATGGAAGACTGAGTCAACCTTGAGTTAGTCAGGAGCAAACTTCTGGCAGTGGGCAGTCAGCAGAATTAGCTTGCAATATTGCATTCTATCCATTGCACCACCATGGCATAAAGGTAAATAAAAAGAAGTAATATATCACCAATCCTTTCCTATATTACTTTCAAGCTCTTCTTTCAAATAGTCAATGAGAAGATTCAAAATCAGCTGTTTTTTTTTTTTCTCTCCCTTTCCTGGGGAAGGGAGAAATGAATACCCATCCCAGCCACTGTTTAGAAGACAATAAATGTTCCAGAGCAGCTTGTGAGAATGATGGATTGAAGGAAGGTAGTAAGAGAATGCTGTAGTTGTACACAGCAACACTATCTTTTACATGTTTCCTCTGGAACAGAAGCTGAGCCAATTAGGATCCCTGTTTCAGCTTTATAATTTGCATACATGGACATAACATCATCATAACATATATATTTGTGTTCTGGGTTTTTTCAGATGAGGCACATGCTATTCTGTCTGCTACAATAAGTAAACAGTAGCTTAAAAATATCACTCCATTTTGTCATTCTCTTGCTTGTCTGTTTGTAGCCAAATGAAGGAGAGAAAGTTTTAATACAAAATCTTGGCTGCTTTGAGATATTCTTTATTGTGCCGAAGTCAAGGTTAGCTCTCCAACTAAATGAGCTTTTCCGCTGCTGAATAAAATGAATTAAGTGTTCTTTGTATGGTTGGAGTGCATTAAATAATAGCATATGAAAAGAAATCTCAGATGAAGTGCCAGCAGGAGTCACAGATGCAAAAAAAAAAAAAAAAATGTCCCATTTTCCCTCCGTTGGTTGTAAAGCATTATCTAACCAAAAAAAAAAAAAAAAAAATAGACCCCAAGCTGTGAGAGCAAAGTTCTCGTTCTTGAGAATGAAAACCATCTCAATTTCTTGTCACTTTTGTTGAATTTTTTTTTTCTCCAAAACATAGTCAGGATGCCCACTCATGACATGGAGCACATGCTGGAATTGTGCAGTTATTGTTCTGATGGGGAAAAAAGAGAAACCGATAAGAAGGTGAGGTTTATGTTGTTTCAGGCAATGACGGGGTGATGCCAGAAAATTCTATAGGTAGCTTATAGGGGGAGGCAGTATTTGCTAATGCACCTTCTACCTGTTCCTATTGCTTTCCCTCAAAGGAAAATCTCCCCCACCCAAAGAGATCAAATGAGTCTTAGTTGTGTCTGTTTTAAAAGAAAACCTAAATTTTGAACCATCTGAATAGATGTTTTGAAGAGGGATTGTAGGAGAGCAAGCTGAGTTGGGATGGTGGTGGAGTAAAGCATATCATCAGCTTAGTATCATTGTATTGTTTAGTATTGATTTTAGTATTTATTTGATTTGTCAATCTCTTATAAGATACAGGTATAAGAATAAACATAGTTTTGAATACATGAGATAGATACGTATAAGAAAAATAAAAAAACCAATAGGACAAGGATGGTAGGAATGATTGGTGCGCTTATGCATGCCCCCTACAGGCCTCTTAGGAAAGGGGTGAGGTCAATAGTAGACAGTCTAAGGTTAAAGTTTTTGGGTTTGGGAAAGAAACCACAGAGTCAGGGAGAGCATTCCAGATGTTGACCACTCTGTTGCTGAAGTCGTATTTCCTGCAATCAAGTTTGGTGCAATTAACCTTGAGTTTGTATCTGTTGTTTGCTCTAGTGTTGTTATGGTTGAAGCTGAAGTATTCATTGACAGGTAGGACATTGCAATGTATGATTTTATATACTATATTTATAGTATATAAATATACTATAACCGAAGGTGGTGTAGTTCTAGGTTTTCTAGGTCTAGAGTTTCAAGTCTGGTGGCATAAGGTATTCTGCAACGACTAGAGGAGCGGAGAACTCTACTTGTGAAATATTTTTGGACTTTTTCAATTGTGTTAATATCAAATACATGATATAGGTTCCAGACTGATGAGCTGTATTCAAGTATAGATCTAGGAAATGTTTTGTATGCTCTAGTTAGTAGTGTGATATTAACAGAGAAGAAGCTTTGTAGTATTAGTTTAACAATTCTTAATGCCTTTTTGGCTCTGTAGTTACAGTGGGCTCTAGCACTTAGATCATTTCAGATGAGTACTCCAAGGTCCTTGACAAAGTTTGGATCCTCAACAAGGTCTTGACTATTTAGCTTGTATTTTATTTTCTGATTTTTTTCTACCAATATGTAAGACAGAGCATTTATTTGTTGAGATTTGAAGTTGCCATTTGATTGACCATTCTGATACATAGTAAAGGTCCACAAGCCCAACCTCTCTTTGTATTCCATTGACCTTTATCTGGCACCAACTTAAAACTGAAGTTTAGTTGATCAGATTCTTGTGTATAGGCTTGAATAACTCTCATATGTTTACAAATAGTTCAGGTTACAAATAGTCCAGGTTCTTTGCACCTGATAGAGATACAGCCAAAGTAAATTCCAGGTTTTACTGGAAATACAAAACCCAGTTGAAAGTAATTAGTTGATATTTGTTGGATTGTTGAGAACCAAGAAGAAGAAAAAAAACCTTAGTGATTACCCAGAATTATTTGAACCATACTTCAATTATTATTTAGATCTCATTTTCTAAATAAAGGCATCTTGCACAAACTTTTCAATGGCAAATAAAGCCATGATCAAGAATGGCACATATTGGTAAGCATGATTCAAATCTACCCGGTGAAGTTTCAGGAGGCAACTGGGTATTGAAACTCCAAAATATTTGATGTATTGGCTACATTTCTACTCTGCTGAAGCTCCTATAGGACACCTGGCAAGTCACAATATTAAATCAACCTGATTTTTAATTAAAAGTCAACAGAAACCGAGCCAATGCAATCAAAAAATCAGAATCTGCCCTAGCATAAAAACTAATTGGCATCTCTCTTCCATCAATGTTATTAACATTCAAAAGTGAAACAATTTGGTCTTCAAAGCATTTCTAAAAATGGAAAGGCACTGATATAAATCTTTACAGAAAAAAATTGTTCCAGAGACATTGAGCCATAATTGGAAAACCCAGCTTTTACCCCTTCCCCAAATTTACATGAGAAAATCTCAACATCCTTTCTTGGAATGTGGGCATTGGATGAATTGGTTCTCTCTGAAACCAAATGTCTTGAAAGGTGCTAATTCAGATAGAGTTGTACAGGATTCAATATTTAGCAAAGGTCCTTACAGTGCCAATTTTCCCAGGCTGTGAGTGTAACAGCTGTCTAGTAAAGAAACATCCATTAAATCTGAATTCATGGAACTAATATAATATTGTCTGCATCAGGATGGGATGAAAATATTTTTCTACCAGTTCTGTGGATGTGGTTAGGTGGGTGTGGCTAGGTGAGTATGGCCATGTGACTGGGTGGGCTAATCTTCTTCTTTTTTTTGCAGCAACCCTTCTGTGCTCCATTTTTTTTGGCCTCCTGGGCGAAGCAGTAAGTCAGCGAGGGGGAATCCCGGCACAAGTGATCATTGGAACAGCTGATCCTCAGGAGGAAAAAAAATACCAATTTGGCCAAACTGGTAGCTGTTTTTTTACTACCGGTTCGGCCAACTGGTAACATTTTTTTACTACTAGTTCACCTGAACCCGGTCTGAATTGGTGGAATACCACCACTGATTTGCATCATTATCTAAGAGGTGTTTGAACTTCATCCATGTCAGCTATGTACTTGCATAAAGGATCCAAATGAGTTGAATGTTTCAATTGTCATTCTTTAGATACTGTAAAGGTAGTCATTGACTTACAATAGTTCATTTAGTGATCATGGACAGTTAAAATGGCACTGGAAAAGTGACTTATGAACATTTTTCACATGGATGACTGTTGTAGCATTCCCAGGGTCATGTGATCAGAATTCAGATGCTTGGCAACAAGTTTCATATTTACAACAATTGCAGTGTTCTGGAGTCACGTGATCCTCTTTTGCAACCTTCTTACAAGCAAAGTCAAGGGGGAAGTCAGATTTACTTAACAACCATGTTATTAACCTAAGAATGGCAGTGATTCACTTAACAACTGTGGCAAGAAACACCGTTAAATGGAGCAAATTTCACTTAACAAATGCTTCATGTAGCAACAGAAATTTTGCGTTCAATTGTAGTTGTAAGTTGAGGGCTACCTGTACAACAGCCTTAGTCCATTGTTCCAGGGGGACATGAAAAATAATTGTCCATTAAAATTGTCCATTAAATCCAAACTTGGTCCATTAAATCCAAAATAGTCCATTAAATCCAAAGTCCGCTCAATATAGATCCAAGAAATCAAGGTTTGCCATTTATGTTTCCAATTACATTTCACAGAAGCTCTTTCTAAATGAACTGCATCCCACCAATAGCTTTGAAACAATGTTTAGATTATTTTTTCTCATATGCCAACTAAATTCAATAAAGAAGGAAGAGGCACTCGCACAATAAACTCATTGTTAATCTTTTGCTTTCTATACCTTTTGTGAATTTCGCTGAGCCTATGAGTATTGTTTAAAATAGACACATTTACAAACAGTGCAGTGTTATGTCAGTTCAGTCCTCGGTGACTGTAATGAAATGGATATTTGTGTGTGTGTGTGTGTGTGCGTGTGTATGTGTGTGTGTGTGTGTGCCACTGCTGGTTTAAAATTCCTATACTTCCAGAGGCCAATTTTATCCCCAGACTTAATAGGAGAGACAAAAATCTTCTCTGAGTAGAGAATTCTACTCAGAATACTATTTTGCAGAATACCTTATGCTACTAGACTTGAAATTCTAAACCTAGAAAACCTAGAACTATGCCGCCTTTGGTCCAATCTAAGTATAGTATATAAAATCATACATTGCAATGTCCTACCTGTCAATGAATACTTCAGCTTCAACCATAACAATTCAAGAGCAAACAATAGATACAAACTCAAGGTTAATTGCACCAAACTTGATTGCAGGAAATACGACTTCAGCAACAGAGTGATCAATGTCTGGAATGCACTCCTTGATTCTGTGATTTTTTGTTTTTTTTTTCCCAAACCCCCAAAACTTTAACCTTAGACTTTCTACTATTAACCTCACCCCTAAGAGGTCTGTAGGGGGCGTGCATAAGTGCACCAACCTGCCTACTGTCCCTACGTTACTAGGCATTTTTGCCATTATTTTTTAATAGTTATGTATTCATAACTATGTTTTTACTTATACCTATTATCTTGTAAGCAATTGACAAACAAACAAAAAAATTCACCCTGTGGTGAATTATTCATCTTAACTCCTCTTAAATTGTCAATTCATGACCAAATGCCACTTCATTTGCAAGCAAACAATAATTACTTCCTTAATTCCTGATCCTCAGAAGTGTGATAAGAATATTTATCCCTGATTCTTATTTCCCAAATTGTGATAATCATTGTGTCCATACCCTGCTGACCATTCTAGGAGGCCAGGTGGATTTTCTTTCACCTAATTTGGAAACAGGCCAGTTAAAATGAATCAGTATGACTACTGCCTGAGGTAAGTTTAAAAATAATTCCTTTCAGTATTGCACATGCTTAAAATATTATTTTGTCCCTGGAATATCATTTTACTAGGCATTTTTGCCATTATTTTTTAATATACTTGAAACAACTCTCGTTATTTTATCTTTGTTTTATGTTTTATTAGATTTTTATATTTTTAAAAACACATCAATAGCAATACATGAACATTGTGGCCATTAACATTAATCATAACAGTTGTTATATTAATCAAATTTATATAATCCTGATATTAATATACATGGAGTCAACTCATACAACATTCCTATGCCTGTTTTAGTAGTTGCCATAAAAATTGGAGGAAAGCGTAAGTACATTCCAATCCTTATCTTTAAAAGATTGTAACTAAAATACCAGAGTTTTTGCCCATGAATATATTTAATAGGAGAATGTGAAATACACACACACACACACACACACACACACATACTGGCACAAAGCCGAAAGCACAAGACTGAGGATGGCGAGTGGGACCTTGCCAAAACGTCACCAAGATACTCTTAATCTTACCCAGGAAAAAACTTGAACACACCTAGACCTACACACACACACACACACACATATGGCATTCAGCTTTGTTTGGGCATTTTCCCACGTCATAGTAGTGGTGCTTTTAAAGTTGTAGCAACGTTTCAGCAGAATCTCATCTGCCATCATCAGGCTTCTGTATAGTGTTCGTCTGTGAGTTAGACTTTTACGGTGATTTCAGATTTAAATTTGGGGCAGCCTATTGCTGTGCAGAATGGTTTTTTCTTCGTCCTGATTGGTTGGGAGCCTTGGTCTGTATTTATTGGTCTTGGAGTTTGCTGTGTTCTGCTTGATTGATGTTTCTAATATCTTCTGTATGTTTTGTGGCTCTTTTTGTTTCTTATTGGCTGGCAACATTGTGTTCCTGTATTGGAGGCTTTTAGTGCATCTTGGCTTTGAGTAAATGGATGGCTATCATTTGTTAGGAAGATATATATATATATATATACATATATGTTTTCTTAAGTTTTCGCGGGTACTTACATGTCTGGCATTCAGCTTTGTTCGGGTATTTTCCCACGTGGTGCTTTTAAAGTTGTAGCAACGTTTCAGCAGAATCTCATCTGCCATCATCGCAGATGAGATTCTGCTGAAACGTTGCTACAACTTTAAAAGCACCACGTGGGAAAATACCCGAACAAAGCTGAATGCCAGACATATATATATATATATATATATATATATATGGATCTTTGGTTATTCGGGTTTTCTCACACATAAGATTTCTCCCTGCGTAAGTGGGGGTGTGACTTGATTGGGTGGGGGCTTGGTTGTGTTCTGATTGGGTGGGGGTGTGTTGGTCAAACTGGGCAGAACTGGTAGCCTACCACCTCTGGTACCACAAATGCTTTGAAAGAAGTCTTATTATTTTCAACTACTTAATTTATGTCCTTAGAAATTGTTTGTGCCATAATGGTAGACCAAGTCTAAAAAAAATTCAGGAGTCATTTCTTCATCCAGCATATCGAAAATACTAAGGCATATATGAAAGTGAGTTTTTAAAAAATGCAAGGAGTTGGAAGGAATGAAGCAGGGTTTTGTCTTTCTAGCACTTCCTAAGGAATAGTACTCATGTAAATATTTAAATATTGTGCAGAAAGATTTGCAATTGGCTTCCCAAACAAATGTTATGATGCAGAAGGAATGCTAACAAAATTATTCTGGAAGGAATTAGCAGTTATTCAAACGGAAATCATGGTGTCTCAAAAAATGTATATGATGAGGCGGTTTTCTGCCTTTACAATAGGCTTGGAGAAATGTTCAGATTGCCAAGTAAGTGGAACATGTGTTTTGTTTTGTTTTTTAGTATTTTTATTTTATTTTATTTATCTCTGATTTTAAACTTTACCATTTTCAAACACAGAGGAATGCAGAATCCATGCAAAATAACATCGAAATTTTGTAGCTACAAATCTACTCTAGAATACTCCGTAAAGGAATCCAGAACCATCTCTACAGGGCTGATTGATTACAATAGGATATCATTTTTGGCTTGGTCAACACATTTTTCTTTTGTGTGGGAGAGCCATAAATCTCTTCCTTATAAGACAAGATCCTGAAATAGCCCACTGCAAAGCCTTAACAAGCAGAATGGAGTCAACAGAATAACACCTGCTGCAAATACCAGATATTCATTGCACTGACTTGTACTACAAATTGATGAAGAAAAGCATATTCCCACTCTCTTACTAATCACAAAGTCCTCTTAAGCATCAACATTCTTCTTAAGCAGGTGAGGATATTACAAATACTGGAGCTGTGTACAACAAAAGGAACTGGTAAATATATGGCTGGCTAATTATACCATTGTTTCATCCAAATATTCTGAAGATAGTCTATGCATGAAGCACAGATCAGCCAGTTCAGCTTCGGTTACGATTTGCAACACAAACAATTGCATCAAGTCTAGTTCTCAAAGATTTTAATTATGCCTTTGTCAACTATGATGGAAAGCTGGCCTCAAGATTCATTTGCCAGGCCTATAAAGTATAGTTTGTTCAAGTGGGACTATGGTTCTTCGTTTTTGGTGATGGACAGCAGAAGAGGTGCTTCAAACCCCAGATAGACCCATCAATAAAGGCAATGTTTTTGACACACTTGGGGGGAAGTCCTACTGCATTCATTTCTTCTGTCTGTCTGTCTGTCTGTCTGTCTGTCTATCTATCTATCTATCTATCTATCTATCTATCTATCTATCTATCTATCTATTCATCTATCTATCAATCACATATCTATCTATCTATGAGTTATGGTGGCACAGTGGTTAGAATGCAGTATTGCAGGCTAATTCAGCTCACTGCCTGGAGTTTGATCCATACCAGTGTTCCATCCTTCCAAAGTCAGTAAAATGAAGACCCAGATTGTTGGGGACAATATGCTGACTCTGTAAACCGCTTAGAGAGGACGTTAAAACACTGAGAACTAGTATATAAATCTGTTATTGCTAAGATCTATCTATCTATCTATCTATCTATCTATCTATCTATCTATCTATCTATCTATCTATCTATCTATCTAGAACAGAACAGAACAGAACAGAACAGAATAGAATAGAATAGAATAGAATAGAATAGAATAGAATAGAATAGAATAACAGAGTTGGAAGGGACCTTGGAGGTCTTCTAGTCCAACCGCCCTGCCTAGGCAGGAAATCCTATATCACTTCAGACAAATGGTTATCCAACATCTTTTTAAACATTTCCAGTGTTGGGGCATTCACAACTTCTGGAGGCAAGTTGTTCCACTGATTAATTTTTTCTAACTGTCAGGAAATTTATCCTTAGTTCTAAATTGCTTCTCTCCTTGATTAGTTTCTACCCATTGCTTCTTGTCCTGCCTTCAGGTTCTGTCTGTCTGTCTGTCTGTCTGTCTGTCTGCCTATCTATCTATCTATCTATCTATCTATCTATCTGTCTGTCTGTCTGTCTGTCTGTCTGTCTGTCTGTCTGTCTATCTATCTATCTATCTATCTATCTATCTATCTATCTATCTATCTATCTATCTATCTATCTATCTGTCATCTATATTATCTCTCTGTCTATCTCTATCTATCTATCTATCTATCTATCTATCTATCTATCTATCTATCTATCTATCTATCTGTCATCTATATTATCTCTCTGTCTATCTCTATCTATCTATCTATCTATCTATCTATCTATCTATCTATCTATTTCTATCTGTCTATTGTTAAAACACACACACACACACACATACACACACATTTTTTTTCTTATTTTTTAATGGCATACTTACATGGGAAGGGATGAAATGAACCTCAATACTTGAAAAAAACAAGTAACTGAAATAAACCAAAGTGACAGATTCATTTCTTCTATAGGTAAATGATGATGTTCTGATCATCACAGAGTGTTAAGCTGCCATTTAAATCTCCAACTATCTTCAGGATTGATATTAGATTGAAAATGCTGTTATGATGGCCCAGGGTATTTAAAAGCCAACAAGAGTCTTGAGGATAATGAATAATAGTATGTGAGAAAGACCTTGAAAAAACAGGCAAAGAGATGCTGCCCAGGAGCAATCAGGTAATAAAGAGTAGAGTCTACAACGATTTAACAGCCAGAGGAAGTGATTCAGAAGGGAGTAAAAGATTTCTGCTTTCAGTTTCACAAGATTCTATTAATGTAGCTTTATGATAAGATAGAAGAAGATCTGATCTGTTTCCTATCCAGTATATCAGGATTTAGGGATGCAGTGGCTAAGACACTGAGCTTGTCAATCAGAAAGGTCAGCAGTTCAGCAGTTCAAATCCTTAGCACCACGTAAGGGAGTGAGCTTCCGTTACTTATCCCAGCTTCTACCAACCTAGCAGTTAGCATGTAAAAATATGCAAGTAGAAAAATAGGGACCCCTTTGGTGGGAAGGTAACAGCTTTCCATGTGCCTTTGGCATTTAGTCATGCCGGTCACATGACCATGGAGACATCTTCGGACAACGCTGGCTCTTTGGCTTTGTAACGGAGATGAGCACTGCTCCCTAGAGCCAAAAATGACTAGCACATATGTGTGAGGGGAATCTTTATATTTTACTACATAGGAATGGCTGACATCAGTCTTGTAAGTCTGCAATATAAATCTCCCACCGTTTCCTTTCAGCCTGAGAAGGTATGTAGGGTTCTATTCGGAGCTTTTTTCCTCTCTTTTCCTGTTATGCAGCCCAATTTAATTTCTCTTATCTGATTGTTCCATGGGTAGCATCTCTTTGCCCCATTTATCAAGGTCTACTAGTATAACATGGAACCTCCAACAGTCCTCTCTCAGCAGAGGAGAAGGGATAATACACCACCTATCTGCTGCCTGTAACACCTGCCTGTCTCCTTCCAGGAACTCTTTTTCAATTTAGGGGGGACATCGGTCAAGCCTGAAGCTGGCCTAACTGAGGCCATTTTGAGACTTCAGAACTGGCACACCAGAGAAGACAGATAGGCAGGTGTGGAATATAGATGTTGGGTTGTTATAACTAAAACAAAATACTTTCTCATGGGAACCAAGGACATTTCTGGAGATGCTCTGGAAGGAGGTGACTGGAGTCACCTAGCAAATGGACGACATCCTGATTGGACCATGTGACTGATTATTTTGAGAACAGGACAATCTTTCACTTTTAACCAGGTGAAAACCATGGGAATATTGAGAGTCAGTTTTCACCAGCTTGTGCCAATATGACATGTCCAATAAATCTATTCTTTGAAGAATTTACCTGCCTCAGAGTTTTGTTTGCTATGGATGTGTTACCTGGAACCGTGACAGTTCTTTCAGTAATTCCAAGAAGGTTGTCCTAAAGGTGCTTTTTGAAGAGGTAACTGAACTTTCTGATTTTTCTTTGAAGATGTTTCTCTTCTCATCCAAGAAGCTTCTTCAGCTCTGGGTGGATAGCAGGGAATGGAAGGATTTATACTCTGTGTAGACAACTGGTCATTTGCATTCTTTTAGAGAGTCATGACGGCCCCCTGGAGGTTTATCCAGGTGGTATTTTTCTAGGGTATTTCCCACCATCCAGTCAGAGCTGAAGAAGCTTTGGGACAACCATGACTTGGATGACTGAGAATCTCCATAGGTACCCTAAGAAGGTCCCACCACTCATTTGCACTATTCAGGTGATCCTGAGGACACAGATAAACCTTCAAGTGGCCTCAGTGACCCACAGAAACAGTGCTAACAATTAGATGACTGCAAGGAATATAATTTTTTTCTATTCTCCATCATTGAGTCACAACTGAAGAAGCTTCCTGGATGAGAAGCAAACCATGTTCAAGGAAAACAAAGGAAGTCTAGTTGCCTTTTGAAAAAGCTCATTTGGGATGGGATCTCATAGGTACCCATGGAAGCTGTGTACTGATGTCCTGATTCCTGAGTATTAGGTCTTGTTCCTCAAAATATCCATCACTTTCTTCCAATCATTTTTATGTGCACTTGTCTCTCCTTATCTACAGTAATTGCTGCCTAATTGATAGTATGGTTCCTTGTCTCAAACATTTTAATAATTGCTGAATGTCAAGCTTTCTGTAACTCATTGACATAAACAGCAGGCATGTCAAGCCATTTGAAATTATGTAACCATTCCTAATTAATTTTCCATTTAATGTCCAAAAACCTGGAAATAGTTTTGATCAACTTTTGCTTAGATGCAAATCTGAGATTCCAGGGTTTTGCAAGTCTGAAGGAGCTGAGACAGCTTCATCCTAAAATTCTAGGCTTGATTTAAAAATAATTTTCCATCCAAAAAAGGAAGAAAAAAAAAGAAATCTTGACTTTAAAAGCTTTGGGAGACTCTCAAGTCATTCTTTCCCTATATGCTGCCTTTTATGAGTATGTCCCCCATAGCAGTAAACAAAGCAGAATCAATAACATCCACTGAAATTTGAACTCTGCTTCACCTTTTGAGTTGGCTGTTCCTTGTAATGCAATAACTACACTCAGATGTGAATACAATTTCTGAGCCTTATTTATGAGTGGCTGAGAATGTTCTCTGTTTGTCAGAACTGTAATAGCATAGCAACTCTAGACCAGAAATAGAAGAATAATGTCATAACTGCAATTTTTCTGAAACTCCCAGCATGCCAGTAAGGGAGAAAATGTGGATTACTCTTCGTTAGAATAGCATGAATTTCTGCATAAACAACTGTTCTTCCATTGCAATAACAGAATAACAGAGGTGGAAGGGACCTTGGAGGTCTTCTAGTCAATTTCCTGCTCAGTGATGGGATTCAAATAATTTAACAACTGGTTCTCTGCCCTAATGATTTCTTCTAACAACCAGTTCACCAAACTGCTCAGAAACTTAACAACCAGTTCTCCCGAAGTGAGGCAAACTGGCTAAATCCCAGGAGACTCTATACCATTCCAGACAAGTGGTTGTCTAGATTTTTCTTAAAAGCCTCCGGTGATGGAGTACCCACAACTTTTGAAGGCGAGCAGTTGCATTGGTTAATTGTTCTCACCATCCGGAAATTTTTCCTTTGCTCTGGGTTGCTTCTCTACTTGGTTAGTTTCCACCTGTTGTTTCTTGCATTGTCTTTGGAAAATAGGTTGTCCCCCTGTTCTTTGTGGCAGCCCCTCAAATATTGGAACACTGCTATCATGTCACCTCTTTTTGGAGCAGTATAGCTCCAATAGCAGTCTGGCTCAGTTATTTTGGGAGATAGTACTCACTTGATTCCTGGACAAAAATTATTAGTGTTTTGTCTGACTTGCTTGGAATTTCAACGATAGTTAGATTCTGTATAATCAAGAGCTTTTCTCTCTGGAGTAGCTCTTTTTAATTATTTCAGTGTTCAACCAAGTTCACATCAAAGTGCCTCTTTTTTTTTTAAACTTCCAAGCTTCTTTTACAAGTTTACAGTTTGAAAGGCAATGGCTGCTATTAGACCTTTATGTTTGCAATGAGGAAGTTCAACCCCCAAGGACATAAAATTCCATCAGGGTAGAAGCATGCCACACTTACTGTTTTTTGGATTCATCGAATTCCTACCAAAAATGCTAAAAATTCTAAATTCTAAGTGTTGTGAATGAATAAATGTGTTAATAAAAGTTATTAAGAGCTTGAAGTAAAGTGCAGGGTTCTGGCCCTGCACTTCTGATTGGCCATTAACAGAGACATCAGATTGGTCCGTTCAGGTAAATCTGATTGGCTGTTAATGAGCCTCTTTCATTGGTTAAACGGAGCTAGCGCTCCCTGGTTTTCATTGGTTAAAGGCTGAATGGCTTGCCTATATAAAAGGGGCCGTTGCAGCCATTGTTTTGAGCTGTTACACCATGATAATAAAGAGTTCTGAAGTTCACCGTTTCACCGGCTCGTCTCCATTCTTAGCGCCCATGCTCAGAACATAACACTAAATTTCTATTCAAAAATTCTAGACCTAAAAAATCTAGAACTACACTGCCTTCGGTCTGATCTAAGTATAGTACATAAAATTATATATTGCAATGTCCTACCTGTCAATGAGTACTTCAGCTTCAACCATAACAATACAAGAGCACACAATAGATACAAACTCAAGGTAAACCACACCAAACTTGATTGCAGGAAATACGACTTCAGCAACAGAGTGGTCAACATCTGGAATGCTCTCCCTGACTCTGCGGTTTCTTCCCAAAACCCCAAAACTTTAACCTTAGACTGTCTAGTATTGACCTCACCCCTTTCCTAAGAGGTCTGTAGGGGGCGTGCATAAGCACACCAACATACCTACCGTCCCTGTCCTATTGTTTCTTTTTATTTTTCTTATATGTATCCATTTCATGTATTCATAACCATGCTTCTACCTGTTATCTTATAATTGCTTAATAATAAAATAAAATATAATAAATAAATAAAATTTATCCCCCAACATGGGAATATGGAGGATATTTCTACCCTGCAGTTTTCCTGTACTGTATATCCATCCATCCATCCATCCATCCATTCAACTGATCAATCAGAAATGAGCTGGAAGAACCTTAGAGGTCTTCTATTCTAATTCTTTGCTTAAGCAGGAGAACCTGTACCATTTTAGACAAGTGATGGTCTCTTCTTAAAAGCCTCCAGTGATGAAGCACCTAGAACTTCTGAAGGCAAGCTGTTCCACTGGTTAATTGTTCTCGCCATTAGAAAATTTCTTCTTAATTCCAGGTTGCTATCTAGACCTGCTAATATTTCTAGAATATTTTGGGGGATAAACTTGCCAGTTATCAAAAGAACTGGACATTTCACTGAATGAGTCACAACTATTATGGTATGACAAATTACCCAGTGGGGTTGGAAAGGAAAATAATGCATTTTATTCCCAACATTGCAAACTAAAACCTGAGTTTGTTAGCCTTGGGCAGTTGACTTTGGACATTGGTAAATTGAATAAAAATGTTGTACCTGTGAACACCCACACAAATGTAGCCTCACAAGGTCAGCCCCATGTGGGAGAATCCAGTCAGCCTTGGATATAATGTCCCTCATATTTCTACTGCAAGCAGAAAAATAATTTGAACTGCCCTGCATATATGTTTTTTGCCTTTATGGAGAGATTTTTAAAATGCAAGAAAGATCTATTCAAATACAAGGGAGTTTCACCACCTTTTTTCTGCCTACATAAATACTATTTGAAGAAGTGCAACATGTAAGCAGTTACTTTATTGTTGTTAATGGACCAGGAAAACTGATGGATGCAGCTGCCCACAGTAAGTCAGTATCCTGCTGGGCTCTGTTTGGATTGCATATGTTTTATGAATGTGGCTTTTATCTTCTTCTTTTTTTTTCCAAATCTGTGACAACAAAATAACCAGCTGATTGATACTTAAAATTGAATAGAGGGTTAAGCCTACCCTAACCGGGTTCATGCATAGTTAAAAGTACCGCTGAAAAGAACAGAGCAAGAGAGAGAAAAAATAATGAATCATTTCAAGAAATTTCCGTGGCATGAAATAGAAGCCAAGGATTCAACAAAGTGAATGAATATTCAGATATGACTTGTGAATTTGAAAAGCGCCATCTGTTCCTCGTCCAGTGAAAAGTAAACACCCTCTTTCCCATTTCTGTCACCTTCCATTTTGAAATATTTGAATGGACTTTATCCATAACACATGCCCCTCAGACAGAAATACCTGCCTCCACACACACAGACACCTATCTCTCCTAAAGAACACAAAAATGTGAGTTAAAATAAAGTACGATTTTCTGTTGTCATTTTCTAGCCAATTGCCAAGAGAAGTCATTTCTTCTTCTTCTGAAAGACGAGCCCTTAAATCAACTCTCTCCATTCTGCTTTTCATTCCAGTTTGAATAATCAAGAGAGAAAAACCAACTCTTGAATTTTTAAATAAAAGCTTTTAATTTTTAAAGATTAACATTTCTGTTCTGATTTCCTAAACAGACACAGAAGCCAGATGAAAATTGGCTTTACATTATATCTTCCATTCTCATGATCCTGGAGTGGTAAGAGAGCAATGTAATTCGAGAGATGACTGCCACAAGCTGTTAGTTCAGAAACACCAATTGTAAATAAACACTTCATTTTAAAAGTTTAATTCAAACTTTTAATTCAAACGGAATATGTGGAGATGGATTTCTCTTGCTTCTTCTTCTTTTATCCATAGCAATATGCCAACTGCTAGAAGGTGTGAAGCAGGAACAAGTCTACTTCTTTTTTGTAGCCCTTGCGTTGCTTTCAAATATGACATCAAGAACCTTCACACACAAAGCACACATAGAAGTTTCACACACATCAAGCACACATAGAAGTTTGGTTTTTCTAAGGTGGATAGCTATTATAAAATCAGATCTCCTTTAAATCAAGGTTGACTCTTTGTGATTTCATGGCAATGACCAGGAATTTCTTGTGAGCTACATAGCTCAATTTGTAGGGACCTCTATGGTGTGTCAAGCTCAAGGCCCATGGGATGGATGTGGCCCGCCGGTGCTTAGATCTGGCTCATGGAGTTGCCCTGGAAACAGTGAAGGGCTGGCCCACGATGCCTCTGCCAGCAAAAGAAGGCTGTCCCTGTTGGGCCCACCCATCCACCCATGCCCCCATACTCACTTTTATCCACTGAATTTGAAGGGCAGCTGCTTTGCACAGCACAAAACAGTGCTGTGTGGCAGCTGCTGAAGCAACCAGGATCATGCAGGCTTGTAGGAGGTAAGTTAGAACACACCTGCGCCTGCGCGAATGCCTCTGCACCTGTGCAAAGTATGTGTTTGGCACACAAGGGCATGCAAAGTGTGTGCAAGTGCAAAGCATGCCCACCAAGCCATGCCCACTGAACCAGTGGCAAAAATATTTGTATCCCACCGCTGGGTGAAATACAACCCTGATCTGGCTCTCAGTGAAATTTGACACCCCTGCTCTGGGACAAAAGAAGAGCAAATAGCTTCCAAAGAGTTTGGTCAGTGCTTTGGAAATGGCACTCTAGTCTTTGGTATCCATGAGAAACCTTCTAAAAATAAATCCAGTTTACCTGAAACAGTGAACCATATTCTAACTCCCTATAATTTCTGCTATACATTTGGCTAAACATATGATAAGCTTGATTTTTGAATTCAGTGAGAACTGATCCTAGATTTCCAGTCAATAATCAAATTGCTTTGAACATTGTGGTTGATATATTGTGATACAAGTTTAATCAAGAAAACTTGTGATAAAGGTTTAATACAGAAGCAGAGCCCAGTTGGATAGAAAATGATCTGCAGACTTGAGGCCCTATATTTTGCTTGTTGGTTGAGTCACAAATTTTTGTTTTAACCCATAAATTCTGGACATGGTTTTGAGGGCAACTTCATTGGATATCAGGGATGGACAACATTTGATCTATGTATTGATTAACTCCAGGTATCATCAGACAATGTAGTCAGATATAAGAGATGACTGCGGTTGTTACCAAGCAATGCCTGGTGAGACATACAAAGCTCATTGTTCTCCAAGAGAGAAGAATTTTCCATGTCTCTATCGAAAGATGAACAGCAATAGAAGACTTCATAAGTTATCTTATGATGAATGAAGGCATCACAAAATAGAAGGATTTCTTGATATAAAGGATGCTACAGTTCACCAAAAGTGAAATATCACTAAACATTGTGCAAAATAGTTTGGACAATGATATTAAAAGTGGTAGCTGGTAGCTGGACAATAAAAAAAAGAAGGCTGGAAGATAGACAGTTTTGAATTATGGGTTTAAAGAATACACCTAAGAGAACCGTGGACTTCAAGAGGAACTAATCAATCAATCCTGCACCAAATAAAGACTGACTGCTTCCTTGGAGCAGTAATCAGCAACTCACCACGTATTCTGAACACAAGATGTGAGCAGATGATAGACTGGAAATAATAAGTATGCTTGGCAAAGCTGAAGAAAGAAGGAGAAAACAAGTAAGGTGGCTAGAAATGATTACAGGGGTGCAATCACTTTATTGTCCTTGTAAGAACTCTGGATTATTGCTGGAAGACATCTTGTTCTGTCCTCACTACACGTTAGTCTTTGTGCAGCTCGACATGCAGCTAAACCCATCTATCCTCACATAAAACAGACCATGTGCATAGATCTGAATGATTTATTGAAAGAACAGGATATGGTGAAACTGGGGAAAATAGGAATACATACAATGAGAATCAAATACAAGATAAGCAATATTGAGTTACTGCTGGACATAACAATTAATAAATACAAGCAATTTAAATCTCACCAGCAATGCTCTGTGTGTGGGATATGGGTTTGTCCTTGGATGACCATGTGCCGCAGAGTAAGATGGGTTCTTCTTTGTGCTTCTGCCCCCTCCAAATGCTAAAGGAAACAGAGTCTGGCTTCTCAAGGTGCACTTATTTTGAGAGTGTGGGCTGATGGATGAGGTGAGGTCAGCTTCAAACAGTATATTTGGTATTTGTCTCTCTGGCCACTAAATGGGGCTAGAGAGCAACAATATATAAAGATCATATGTTGGGACACATTTATCTCTCTGGCCACTAGATGGGGCTAGAGAGCAACAATAATATATAATAGTTATATGCTGGGGCATGACACATCTTGAGATAGCAAGTATTTGTCAGGTAGTTGCCAGAAATCAAATCTGATTCAATGGCATCTAGAAGCTAGATCTAGACTTCTTGCTACAGTGCAGATAAAGGATCTAGATGACAATATAGTGAGAAGGAATGGCAAGGTTAATTCTAGAAGGGAATGCATCAAATTTTCCTTTCTTGTGGAATGTTTTGAGCAAATTAAGAATGGGACATAATAAGAAGTTTTCTCTACATGCAAATCTCCCACTAAATATGGATATCAAAGATGGATAAATCCAGATCACATTTTTTCTTTCTTCTTTTTTTTACTATATATAGTGGAATTGTACAGCCTAGTGTATTCTCAAAGGTGATTTTTTAAAAGGCTGGATGACTGAGCTTTTTTTTTTTTTCTTTTAAATCTTTTTTAGGCTTTTTCAAAAACCTGGATGACTGAGAATTTACACAGACATTTAGTCCAGTCTATTCCTACATCTCAGAGCAAGTTGATTCAAAAAGTGTGAATATATTCATGTATTTTAGATGTATTCTTCATCAAGTGGTCCCAGGAGAATATATAACATATTAAAACAATGAAAACAGTATAAAAAATAGTAGGGTTGTATGCAAATTTGTTTACAAATTTCATTTGTACTTGATGTGCGTTTCATCATTTCATGCAAGTATATTCAGGGAGATTATGTATATGTACATGTATTCGTATGTGTTTATGTATATGTGTGTGTACAAAATGAAAACCAGATTTATACTAAATCAGGCACTAAATTAATACTGAAATTGATTAACAATTAATAGCATACCGTTACAGACTGAGAACAGAATTATAAAGGGCTTATTTTGTGTCATGCTAAAATATAAATTAAATTAATTTTACTGTAATATAGCAGTCAATTTCCATATGCTAAATCATTAATAATTAGAAAACAGCATAATGCATCAACTTTAATAGGCCAAAAAAAAATTTATCCCCCTCCCCCATGAATAGCTGTTTAAACTCTGTGTTTGTCTAGCAGAAATGTGAATGCTTTCTGCTTCAAATGTTGCATATTTCTTAAGGTAAGTGAACACAAAAACAATACTTACAATAGGTACATATATATAAATGGATACGTTTTAAAAACATACAATGTCTTTGGTATGCAAACTCTACCTTTTTGAAGGAGGCCTTAGAGATAGCCTCCAGAATCTGTGCAGAACACACTCCGAAGTCTATTTTCAGTTAAATCAATTAGATTTCTGGAGAATGTGAGATAAGGAGGAACTCAATAGAAATGCAATGTATTTGATTTACAACAAACAATGTTATCCTCTTAAGTCTGTATCTTACCCTCAGTTTTCTGCTATATGAAATCCACTCTATCATAACCTAGGGATATTAAAAAGAAGAAAGAAAAGTTGCAGTTTTTTTTAAAAAAGAATTACAAACAACAACACATTTGCTAGATGTTTTGCTTCCAGGGATCACCTCCACATTTCTATCTGGTCATCGTTGATTTGGGTGGCTGTTCATCTACCCAAGTGAAGTTTATTTAACAACCTCAGACTACATCACCATTATGCCTAATCAACACAAACATTAGCACATGTAATAGATGCTACAGTTTAGAACAATTGGCAGTGTAATTGTATATTACCATGTGAAATTTCAACATTTTCTTTTATGTATACTGAGAGCATTTGCACCAATACAAATTCCTTGTGTGTCCAATCACACTTGGCCAATAAAGAATTCTATTTCTACTTCTACTTCTTTTACTTTGATCCTTACGATTTATATTAATTGTTTCCTAGTATCATTTGATTGCCTATTTGTATCCTATGACTATATTAAGTGCTGTACCTTATGATTCTTGATGAACGTTTATTTTCTTTTGATGTACACTGACAGCATATGTACCAAGACAAATTCCTTGTGTGTCTAATCACACTTGGCCAATAAAGAATAAATAATTCATTCATTCATTCATTATAATACTCTAAGTTAGCCACACAAGCTGCCCTTTAAGTAACTGGAGCAGAATATTGTCTTACTCAGCACTAAGATAAATTGTATCAGGTCATCCCCTTTTAGCAAGATGAAAAAACAAAAAAGTGCCATTCTATTAAGGGTTTCTTCTATCAACTATCAAGAAGTACATATGCACCTGACAAAATCATATTTCTGATCACTGGAAGACAATCCTAAGTTATTTGAAAGAGAAACTCTAGCTATGAAATAAAACATATGACAAAGCATGCTTTTTCTTGGATAGATTGTGTTAGTACCATTTTATAAAGCCTGAGTAAGGCCATACTTGGAATACTACATCCAGTTTTGGTCACCACATTACAAAAAAGACGTTGAGATACATATATACATAGAAGAGCAACTAAGATGATTAAAAGCTGGAGACAAAAACATATTAAGAATGGTTGCAGGAATTGAGTATGGCCAATCTGGGGGGGGGGAGGACTAGGGGTGACATGATAGCAGTGTTCCAGTATTTGAGGGGCTGCCACAAAGAAGAGGGGTTCAACTTATTTTCCAAAGCACCAGAAGGCAGGACATGAAACAATGGTTGGAAACTTAGCATGCAGAGAAACAATCTGGAATTAAGGAGAAATTTCCCGACAGTCAGAACAATTAATCAGTTGAATGAATTACCTTCAGAAGTTGAGGGTGCTTCATCACTGGAGATTTTTAAGAAGAAACTGTACAGCCACTTGTCTGAAATGGTATAGGGTCTCCTGCTTGAGGAGGGGGTCAGACTAGAAGATCTTCCAGGTCCTTTCCAGCTCTATTCTGATTGTTATTCTGATTGATTGATTGATTGAGATTGTGTCACTAGGGATTGTAAATCCATAGAGACTTAAATGGTGTATGCATGTTCCTTTTTATGCTGATGAACTCTCTAATATATTTCAATGAACATTATGAGCATCCAGTGGTCTTAAATCTCAGTTAAACTCTGGGAGGAAGCTCATGGTTAGTCCTGGATCGTCTTAATATTCAGGCACATTTGCAAGGATTCCTTTGGGAGTCGGGACCCCATCTTAAAAAGAACAGTAGTTCTTTCAAAACTGATAATATATGTTCTCTGTTAATGCCCATTTAGAATTTTAGCAGAAGTGTTTGATATCAGCTGGGGATGAGCCCTAGAATTATCCATAATCTTCTGCTCTGAGAGATGTGAACTCAATTCAAAAGATGTAAATGCTATAATTCTGAAATAATCTAAATAATCTTCTCCATATTGTTTCAGATTTAGGGGGAATGGATTTCAGTTTATCCGCCCTTCTCCAACAAACACTCTGAGGAAAATCAACATATAAAGGAAACTGGATAATTAAGTATCCTGACAGTCAAAGAAAATCCCAAGGGCTTTTTTACGTATCTGCTGAGTATAATAAGGAATCTTCTTAAAAGGTAAGAGACAGAACAAAAATTAATGTTGCTGTGCATTGTAGGCCTATCTTTAATATTTGGGTGTGCAGTGTTGTTGGGATTAGGTATGGAAGGCAAAATGTTGATTATTCTTTATCCTAGTATTGGTATACGATTGGCTACATGCTACTGAAACCCAAATCCGATTCAAAATATTGAATCAAATCATCAAGACAAGTTAATTCAAAATATTCAATTCTGTTCAAAGAATGAAATTGATTTGACATCAGTCATCCGTTTAATTAAAATGTGTGCACAAACAGATATGAGGGCCCCAAATTTGATCTGATACATTGAATCATTATGGTAATTCAGTCATGAGGTTTAGTTTGAAGTTTTTGGGTTTTTTAAAAAAAAAATGAATTGCCTTAAATAATAATAGCAAGAGCATTTAGACTTATATACCATTTCATAGTGCTTTACATTCCTCTCTAAATGGTTTACAGAGTCAGAATGTTGCCCCCAACAAACTGGGTCCTTGTTTTATGGACGTCAGAAGGATAGAAGGCTGAGTCAACCTTGAGCCAGTCAGACTGTTGACAGTGGGCAATCAGCCTGCAAATATTGCATTCCAAACACTGTGCACTATGAAAAGAAGGAAGGAAGGAAGGAAGGAAGGAAGGAAGGAAGGAAGGAAGGAAGGAAGGAAGGAAGGAAGGAAGGAAGGAAGGAAGGAAGGAAGGAAGGAAGGAAGGAAGGAAGGAAGGAAAATAGCAATAGCAGTTAGATTTATATACTGCTTCACAGTTCTTTACAGCCATTTCTAAGCAGTTTACAGAGTCAGCATCTTTCCCCCAACAATCTGGGTCTTCATTTTACAGACCTCAGAAGGATGGAAAGCTGAGTCAACCATGAGCCTGATTAAAGCTGAATCTTTGAATCAAAGCTTTGCATTGCTCCATTTGACAGCATTGAAGAGTAGACTAATATTTCTATATGTTTTTCCCCTTGATACAGGAAACGTGAAATATTTTAAATATCTTATCTTTAAGATATCTTTAAATTACTTATCAATAAAGGAGAATATTTGTAGCTCAGGGTTGAAATGACAGGTCTTTGATGCTCTCTGAGCTTGCCAGGGCTGCCAACTCTCACGCAATCAGCGTGAGACTCACGCAATTCAATCAATTTTGACTGTCTCACTCTGATAAACAAAATCTCACGCTAAACCCCCAAAATCATGGAATGTACAAAAATATCCTCTGATTATATTCCGAATATTCCCCTTAGCTTAGGAGAAGGATGAGCTCCCAGCGCCGCCCCGCCCTGCCCAGCCACCCCGCCCTGCCCAACCACCCCACCGTGCCTCTTTTCCCGCCTTAATCCTTCTGTCGGCGTCCCGTAACTGTGTGCATGATGCCGATCATTAGCAAATCGCTTCAGGAAAGCGAAGAGCAGGAGGCTTCTTCCCGCCCGGGGCGCTCGCAGCCACTTTGCCCTGCCCTCTCCCTCTCCCTCTCTGCAATGTCCTCTGGGACAAGCCAGCTGCCCTTTCCAAAGAAGGACACGAGGGGGCTGGCAAAGCCTCTTTTGCGGGCAACAGCCTCGGCCAGTAATAACCCTGGTAAGCAAAGCTGAATTGTCCACTGCCAGAGATGTAATCCTGTCAGTCCTCCAACCTTTCTATTAAGTATTTTGCAAAAAAGCTGCCCAGCCCCTTTATAGATCAGCCTGGCGCGCTTCTCGCCTTGCTGGTTTGGGAAGACTCTTTTGGATCAGCTAAAAGAGAGCATAAGGCGTGTAAAGGGGTGGTAATAATAATTATAATAATAATAAAATTTAAAATAATAATAATTTTATTCAGAGTTGTGTTGGATCTCTTTTTTTTTTTTTGGGGGGGGGGTTGTCCCATTCTTTCTTGGTGTTCTTTCTGTCCTTTTTGCTTTTTTAAATGGTCTTTCTCCCCTGGGTCAGAAATCCAGCCAGAGAAAATAAAGAAACATCTTTGGTGGTTAAATGGAAGCCACTCCGTAATGGCTTTGTTTCAGAAGAAGGAATCACTTTTTCCTCTTTCTCCTTTGAGTTTAAATCCTAGGTCTCCATGCACCAGATCGACAGGACTGTACTACATTATTATCATATTTTCAAACCTTTAGATAAGGACTCAATAAGGACTTTTTTTGATGCCAGTAGGCTTCTCAGCCCCAAATTGGGATAGCCCTGACTCAACTAGAACATATTCTAATCTTAACACAATTTACCATCCAAAGAGCAGTAAGACCATTAAGTTCAGAATCTAAACTTACCCAATAAATAATAAGCTAGGGCCAAGCTTCAGAATACAGTAGATGAGTTTTACAGTTAACAATATGTATATTTATATGAAGCACTCATTATTCGATTAAATGTTTAGTTTATACATGTCTGAAATTATGAACCCCTATTTCAGTCAACAAGTTAGTATATAATTAAAGACTGAGACTATAGCATTTGATATTGGCATGTAGTATGGTATTTGATACAGAAAGAAGAATACCCATTGATGTATTTGCATTATCTCTGTAGTTGTTTCGGGTTTTTTGTCTTTTTGTTGCACATTGAATTCATCCTATAGTGGTCTATAGTACATCACTAAGCTAATAAAGTCAGTTGAGGTAGAATACTGCAGTTACAAGTCAGGAACTTCAATTATTCATGGTCAGTGAACTGCATTATTAATATCTTACAAATCCGGTTCAAGTACATTGGTGCTGCTTGCATGTATGTATGTATGTATATGTCCAAATCATGACTAAAGTATGCATCAGATTGCACCATTTAAAGTGTAAAATTGTCAAAGCTCCCTACCGTGGAAGGGGGGACACCCCCCTTCCACACCATCCCCCCCTCGGTCGCTCCGCTCCCTCGCAGTGTCTCACTCCGAACTATCACTCAAGGTTGGCAGCCCTGGCTTGCTTGTTTTGCAGATGTTTCATTACCCAACTAGCTAACATCAGCAGTGCTAGTAAGGTGTGCTTGCTCTCAGTTTACATTCTGATGACTTGCCTGGCTGTGTAGGTGGGAGCAGTCTTAGAGATTCTTTGTTTACTGGTGTTTACTAGTGGCTCTTTAGCAGTTTCTTAATTGGGATATTGTTTACTTGATTGTTGGTCTGAAGTTGACATTGGAGTGGATCTATTTTGATCTTGTTGCTGATGGTTGGTGAAGAGATGCTAAAGTATTTTAATTCTCTTCTGACCTGTTGATTGTCTCTTTTGCACAGTCTATAGATGTTGTTAATGTCAGTGTGTTTATTGATGATTTGTAAAATAAGAATTATTTATTTTATGAGTTCCAAGATATGATAGAAATGTTTCAATATTTGAGGGGGTTCCACAGAGAGGAGGAAGGGGAATTCTCCAAGGCACCTGAAGGCCAGACAAGGAATAATGGATGGAAATTGACCAAGGAGGGATTCAACCTGGAAATACGGAGAAATTTTCCGACAGTGGGAACAATCAACCAATGGAACAGAAGTTGCCTTGAGAAATTGTGGGAACTTCATCACTGAAGGCTTTCAAGAAGAGACTGGACTGCCATTTGACAGAAATGGTTTAGGCAATGGTTTGGACTAGATGACCTACAAGGTCCCTTCCAACTCTGTTAATCTGTTAATATTATGAATTTATATATAGTTCAGTGATATAAAAAGATTTTGTACTCCTAATTTATGTTAATTCTTTCCCTAAGCAAGTTATGGGCATCTACCAGCAGCTTCAAAGTTGTCTTCCCTTCTGTCTATTCAGATGCATGAAAAGAAGTAATAGAAACATCATTTGCTACATTTTGCAGAAATGTAGAAAGAAGCAAAGGATAATTAAGGCTTCCATTCTATTGTTGCTAATTTAAATCCAGGATATAATAATCTTTGTAGGACTTAATTCCACAGTAAACCTTCATGTAGGATGAAGCCAATTGGATTTCTATACCTTGCTGATTTCAGCTATTTCACAAATTACAGATTGAGCAATCAAAATATCCAAAATTCTGTGGTTTCATGAATTCACTCATCAAGAGTAAATACGCATATAATGACAGATAAATCATTCAGTTGAACTGAGAATTTAGTTCTGAATTTGGACTTTCAGAAAGTTTCATTCCGTTGACACTTGAAGTAATAAAGGAGGAAGGAAGGAAGGAAGGAAGGAAGGAAGGAAGGAAGGAAGGAAGGAAGGAAGGAAGAAGAGGAGGAGGAAATTTTTTATTATTAGTAGTATCAGTATTGTTGTTATTATTATTATTATTATTATTATTATTATTATTATTATTATTATTGTTGTTGTTGTTGTTACTACTACTACTACTACTACTACTACTACTACTACTACTACTACTACTATTTTTCCATGGTGGATCTACTATTGTCTAAAATGAAACTGTACTTATTTCATACTATCTAGTCTATTTGTTACACATCAGATATGTTTTCTTTCTCCCCACCCATGTGATGCTTTCTCCCCACCCATGTGATGCTTTCCATCTCAAAATTTGACAGTGTCTATCTAGTAAAACTTTACACACACACACACACACACACACACACACACACTCACACATATGTTGCCATAGTTAACGGGGTATTCTGCGTAGGTTATCATTATTTCCATCGTATAGCAATTAAAATAGCAGAATCTGAATAATATCATTTCACAAAAAGGATTTTGAGTATCTATTTTGTTTTGGGGTAGATTGTTGCTTTGCTTGATTCATTCAAGGTATGTGTGAAAATGAAAGAATAAATTGGCTCCAAACTTCAAAATGGTTACAGGTAGTCCTTAACAGCTGAGCTCAACATTTATATTGCAAAGTAAGACACTTGTTAAGTGAGTTTTACCCCATTTTATGGCTCAGTTGTTCAATGAATTCACTGCAGTTATTGAATTAGCAACATAATTGTTAAATGAATCTGTCTTTGCTTATCAGTAGACTGCAAAAGGTGATTGCATGACCCTGGGACATAAATATGAACCGGAGGGCAAGTGTCTGAATTTTGACCATATGACCATGGAGATGTTGCCATGGTCATAAGTGTGAAAAATATTCATACATCACTTTTTTCAATGCTGTTGTAGCTTTAAGCAGTCACTAAATGAATGTGCCAAGGCTCCAACTAATGAAGCCAATTAAGCAAATCAGAACTCTGAGGCTAGAATCCTTCTTAAAGATCTTCTTTATTGAATACATCATATCAGCAAAGTTCTAAAGGAAAACCAACTCTAAATAATTAACATGGGTTTCAGCATAATTAAAAATAGGAAATAGCCACATGCCCAAGTGTCACAGGTCCCACTGGCCAATTAGGTTAATTGGTGGGCTCTCCAGGCACTCCTTATCTGATGCCAGTAGAGATGACCTTAGTTCTCAAGAGAAAGCTCTCTGTTGTGCCTTAGTAAGGCATCCCAACCTCCGAGAGGTTCTCCCCTTCCCCTTCTGTGTGGAAACTAAGGAACAGAAAAATGGCTGCTGCCAGTCATATATGGTGGATTTGTGTTAAAGCAAAAAAATAAATAAAAAATGAGCAAAGATACACAGGTGGCTAGAAAAGATAATAGGGAAACATGTAGAATTTAAACCTGAACTGTTTTTATTAGGCATGATATACGAAAAAATTAGATAACAAAAGTATGTATTTAATATTATGTGTCCTAACAGCACTGAGGATTATCTTTGCACAACAATGGAAAAAATGAAGAAAACTGTGAGATGAGGAGATAATTAAGAAGATGCTAGACTGTGCAGAAATGGGTAGACTGACATTGAAAATTAAACAGAAAGAAGATACGGGATACTATCAAACACGGAGTCTATTTCATCAGTGATTGGATAAAAGGGGTGGAGATTAAAAATGTAATCAGTATTTTTAAGGAAATTAAATACCCAGACAACACGATATTTATTAAGCTGTGATGACCAGGGGCATGACACAAAAATAGCAAGTCACAAAAATAGAGTAAATTCCTTTTAATGCCTCAAACTTGGCTCCAATGTCCTATTATCCTCGGCTGGATATCAAACTCTTCAACAAACAGTCTATGAAGGGCAGAAATGCAGTCCGAACCCAAAGTAAAGATAATTAGAAATTTTAAAAAACCAACACAAACCACACTGAAGTAATTAACACAGCAGGCCAGGATGATAAATTGCAGCACCCACAGTTGGGAGGATGCCAAAACCCAGATAAGGCTCGACCAAGATAATGCATGCTTTGCTTCCAGCAAGGAGCCATGTGCAAACTCCCCACTTATATCCTGTTCTCCCAGCTGCAGTTAATGAAGGGGATCAGGGCCCTTTCCTCTCCCGTAAGTCACATTGCTCCCTTCTCTGTTCCTCCCTGCATGCCCCAGGATGAAGAGGGGATGGCCTTGGGTCTTCCTCTCAATGCCCAGCTGGACTGTACCCTTCCCCTGTTTCTTCCACAGCCTCAGGAGCCACACTCCCACTCCCTGTCAGCTGCTCAATCTCCTCCTCAGAATCAGACTCCAACAAGAGCATGACATAATCACTTAAACATGTAATTAATTTTTTTTAAAAATATTTTTTTTAAAAAAAGGAAAACGGCTGCTATCAGGTTTAGTTCGAAGTTGACAGTATGGTTCTAAGTTAGGGACTATCTTCAGTCATTATAAGAAGCAATATGTCATAATGCTGATGTAACGTAGAGTATAATGCTGATGTAACGTAGAGTAGAGTATGCACAGATCTTGATCTTGGCATCCTCGCCAAGAGAAAATTCCCCAATCTCCTTTAATCTCTCCTGTTTATTTAGTACATAACTATTTTCTTTTATCCAAAGATTTTTTTTTCTCCAACTTCTCTTAGAACATATGAACTGAGATGTGAAAGAGTTTCAAAAAAATATAAAATCTCCCCAAGAGCCTGACCCTAGTGACTTTGTTGTCATAATCCTGGAGTTTTCTTGGCAAAAACACAGAAATAGTTTGACATTGTCTCCTTCTGGGATTACTTGCCTACAACTTCTGGTATTTGTTGTTGATCTCCTTACTACCACTTACTACCCAGCCACAATCCTACTTATCCTTTTTGAGTATAGAATTGGTTAAGCGTATTTTTTAAAAAATGCCATAGGATAAAACAACGGAGCTCAATTTTTTCCTTTGTGTGAACTACTCCATAATTATCAGTGAAAGCTTTGGTAGGGATCAGTGCTCTGACACCTGCCTTCACACAAATCCCCACTTACAGATTGTTGCCTCTAGCTCTCCAAGTTTAAATAAAACAAAATTGTAAATGGTCCAAAGCTAACAAGATAACCAACTCTCACAAGATTTTGGTATTCTGACATTTCTTTGTATGTTAAAATAATCGGGAGTGGCTGTGGACAGGTTTCAAGAAAGCCGTTTGCTCTACTCACAGATGGTTACTCTACATTTCAGTTCTGTGATGAGTTCTGGCACTTTGCGCTTAAAAGAAATAAGGAAGGGATTCTGCTGAGAATTGTCAGATAATAATGCAAGGCATCTTTAGATTACAACTTCCTTGCTTACATTTTGTGAATGGAATTTGGAAGGCTATCTGTTGGGCTTGAGGTGGTGGATTCCTGAAAGCATCAAGAGGGTTGGATCTGATGTTTCTTATCACACCAAAAATACTGAGATTCTGAGATTATGGACATTTTGAAAGGGATCCAGATATTTATATGTATCTTTATAAATTTGGATGTATATGTATATAGAGATATTAAAATTGAAATAAACCTGAATCCTGGCAACACAAGAAGACTTTTAAGTCAGCTTCTCAATAAAATAGAATAACAGAATAATAGAGTTGGAGTTTTTCTGGTTTAGCCCTCACCATTCAAGCAGGAGATCCCATACCATTTTAAACAAATAGCTGTCCAATCTCTGAATAGAATAGAATAATGGAGTTGGAAGGGACCTTGGAGGTCTTCTAGTCCAAGGATCGCCAACCTTTTGGACCTCAGGGACCACCAAACTCATAATTTTAAATCCTGGGGACCGTTAATATGAATTTTGACTGATGGTGGCTAGCTGACATTGATGGGAGAGAGATCTGATCTAACCGCTCTCTCTCCCTCCCTCTCTTTCTCTCTCTCTCTCTCTCTCTCTCTCTCTCTCTCTCTCTCTCTCTCTCTCACACACACACACACACACACACACACACACACAAAGAGGCAGGTGTGGGATTCAAATTTCTTAACAACCAGTTTGGTGGGCGTGGCCTAATTTGTGGGTGAGGCCTGGTGGTCATATGACTGGCTGAGCATGGCTTGTATGTAAATATTATAAATATTTATATAAATATTGATTTTTTTTTATATAAAAAAGAGCAACTTTTACCCCCAAATCGGGCAAAGCAGGCAAGCAGATTGAGTTGATCACAGAATAACAGATTCACTGTGTTTCTGCCATCGGCTAGCTGAGTCTGCACTGCTTCAGTCCTAAGGAAGGTTTGACTCTGCTTAAAAGCAGAGCCAAAGATCTAAAGATTAGCTAGAAAGCAAGAAATCCAGCAATTTCCTGCTTTCTAGCTAATCTAAATCTCCTGGCAGAGCAGAACAGCTGGTGGTTGGAAAAGGGGAAAATAACAACTTAGCAGGCAAGTTTGCCAGGTAAGGAGTGAGTGAGCGGGGAGGGTTCCTGTGGGCTATTTTGGCGGTGCAACCTTGTGTTCCTATGCAGCCTGGATTAATTGCTTTGGTGGTGCTCTGGGGGTGACATTTCTCTGAAGACCACCAAAATTTTCTCACGGACCACCAGTGGGCCACGGCCCACTGGCTGGTGACCACTGTTTTAGTCCAACCCCGTGCTTAGACAAGAAACCCTATATCCTTTCTGACAAATGGCTATCCAGTCTCTTCTTCAAATCTTCTAGTGTGGGAGCATTTGCACCTTCTGGAGGGAAGTTGTTCCACTGATTGTCACTGTCAGAAATTTCTCCTTAGTTCTAGGTTGCTTCTCTCCTTCATTAGTTTCCATCCATTGCTTCTTGTCCTGCCTTCAGGTGCTTTGGAGAATAACTTGACTCCCTCTTCTTTGTGGCAACCCCTGAGATATTGGAAGACTACTATCATGTCACTCCTAGTCCTTCTTTTCAACAAACAAGATGTAACCAATTCCAGCAAACATTCTTTATATGTTTCAGCTTCCAGTCCCCTAATCACCTTTGTTGCACTCTTTCTAGAGTCTCAACATCTTTGTTTTTTTTTTACATTTTCTTAAAAAGAAGAGTGAAGGAGTCCCCTCAACCTCTGGAGGCAAGCCATTCCCCTGATTAAGTGTTCTCAGGAAATTTGTCAGGAAATTTGTCAGAAAAATTTCTCTTAATTTTAGGTTGATTAGTTCCTTTCCATTGCAATATAAAATAGTACAATAGAAAGAATTGTACTATGATATGCTTCACTGTTGACTTTTTTTCTCTTAAAACAAGATGATCAACGAAGGGTGAATACTTAAGATCATTTCAAGTCATTGATACTCCATTTTGGATTTTCCATTTATGAGTTTGCAAATTGTAAAATTGGTATGTATCTTTAAAGTTGGATATGGTTGAGCTTTCAACCTGAACAGCACACCTGACAGCGAAATCATTGCATTACATTCTTGAACCTACTTTCTATATTTGATGCCTGCATGCTAAAATACTTGCTCTGTTTGTCCAAAATAGAGACCAAATATATATTTTTTTCACAAGGAAAACCTCGCCAGTGGCATTTTTTTTTTTTTTTAAAAAAAAGGATTTTACACTTAATAGCCCCTAATGTTCCCTAGGATGATTATTTATAAACTCTTTGGGCTATTGTTATTCTGCTGAAATTTACACTTCTAATAAATATTTGGAATGTAAGTAGTGCATAAACAATTGTGGATACATATTTGCCCTTTAAATCTTCACTGAGCTTTCCCAAAGCTTTACGTATTTTCCCTTTCAGCAATAAGTTATCTGTAAAATAATCCCTACCACTTTATTGTCTTAGACTTTTTCACTCTGTTGAAGTCATTTGGACTCAATCTGAAAGAAAAAAGTTTACAGTTTTATGGGGAAATTTAATGGAATGCTTCACACAAATGGATTTCTGAACAAATTGTTAACAGTTGGGTCTCATTTATTGATTTGTTGATATATTTGACAAAAAAAAAAACCCTAAAAAACTTTGAACTGGCAGACTTTGTCATGAACTCGCATACCAAACCAAACCAAACCATATAAAATTACCTTGTGTACCACAAATTGTTGTGAATTCATCATCAGTGGCATCTGCACACACACACACACGTGTATATGTCTGTGTGTATGTGTGTGTGTGTGTGAGGATAGATAGATAGATAGATAGATAGATAGATAGATAGATAGATAGATAGAGATAGATAGAGATAGAGATAGAGATAGAGATAGAGATAGAGATAGAGATAGAGATAGAGATAGAGATAGATAGATATAGATAGATAAATATCTTAGACTTATATAGCACTTCACAGTGTTTTACGGCCCTCTCTAAGTGGTTTATAGAATAAGTATAATACTCCCAACAATTTTACAGATCTGAGAACGATGGAAGTCTGTCTATCTTGAGCTGGTGAGGATCGAACCCCTGGCAGTTAGCAGAATTAGTCTCTAATGCTACATTATCACCACTGTACCTCCACCATACACCATCATGATAGACTTCCCAAAAGTCCTTTTTCAAGAAGGAACAGCGCTTTTTTTGTTTTTCTTTGAAGACATTTTGCTTCTCATCCATGGAGCTTCTTCATTTCTGAAGTGAAGAAGTTTATTGAAGGAGCTTGTATGAACTTAAGGACTGAAGAAGCTTCTTGGATGAGAAGCAAAACTTCTGTAAAGAAAGTCCAATTACCTCTTGAAAAAAACACCTTTGGGACAACCATGACCTGGATGACTGAGAATCTCCATATACATCAGTAATGAGGCCATACTTGGAATTCTGCCTCCAATTCTGGTCATAATGATACAAAAAAGGTGATGAAGCCCTAGACAGAATGCAGAGAAGAGCAACAAAGATGGTAAGGGGCCTAAAGTTAAATCTTATGATGAATAGCTAAGGGAACTAGATGTATTTAGCTGAATACAGAGAAGGCTTAGAAATGACATGATGACATCATCTTCCAGTACTTGAAGGGTCGCCAAAAGGAAGAGGAGGTCAACCTATTCTCCAAAATACCTGAGGGCAGGACAAGAAGCAATGGATGGAAACTCATCAGAGGGAGATCCATTAAGGAGGGATTTCCTGACAATGAGAATGATTGACATGGAATTTATGGAGCATGTCTCCTGGAATTATGGATGCCTCCTGAATTTATGGATCCATAAATAAAGATTTTCCCAAAGAGACTGGACAGCCATTTGTCCAGAATGTATAAGGACTTTTGCCTTGGGCAGAAATGGGACTAGAAGTCCGTCAAGTTCATTCCAGCCCTATGATTCTACAATGAAAAGTCCTGTCTCCTCTGAGTACATCTGGCTTGTTTTGTCCCCTTTCTACAGGAATCACTGGCTATTATGCCTATCGGCCTTAGAATGCTTTCAAAATTCTATTGTATAACTTCAGCTGAAGCTCAGCAAGGGCAGCTTACGGGCCCTCTAAGAAGTGACATTGTTTTGCTAAAATGAACCGCACCATAAACGCTACACAATTCGCTTTATTGAAATGAAGGAGATGACCCAATTTGTCTGCGCAAATCAATTGGGAACTTGCCCACAACATGCCTCAAAACTGCCAGTTGGAAGAATTTCAGGATGCTAATTTTCAGCCAGCAGTCTGGAGAAGATGAGTGATGTTCTTTCTAAAGCTTACTGAAGAAGGTAAGTGGCATTTCCTTGGACATTGAACAATAAAGCAAGGGAGGAGTGTTCTCTGCTTAGTTCTTCTCTCTCCCAGAAGTACTGTGGCATTTGAAGTGGGCTACCTCTGTGTAGATGGGCTAAAAGCTATTCGTGTACACTTCCAGTTATTTCTCATCTTAAGACTCTACTGAAAACAATAGCAATAGCACTTACACTTATATGTCACTTTACAGCCCTTTCTAAGCAATTTATAGAGTCAGCCTCTTGCCCCCAATAATCTGGGTCCTCATTTTGCCCATTTCAGAAGGATGGAAAGCTGAGTCAATCTTGAGCCTGATGAGATTTGAACTGCCAAATTGCAGGCAGCCAGCAGTCAACAGAAGTAGCCTGCAATACTGCACTCTAACCACCATGCCACTGTGGTTCACCGTGGTTCAAGCTCAACAGAAGGAACTGTGATAAAATGTGCATGTTAGAAATAATCCAGGGGGGCACAGTGGCTCAGGGATTAAAGGCACTAAGCTTGTCAGCTGGAAATCTGACAGCCTCAGTTTGAGACGCAACATCCTTACCTCAGCTCCTGCTCATTGAGCAGTTCGAAACCATGCAAATGCAAATAGACAAATAGGTATCATTTCAGTGGGAAGGTAACAGCATTCCACAAATCTCATCATATAGTCATGCTGGCCTCATGATCACAGAAGTGTCTCTGGACAACATTGGCTCCCTTGGCTAAGAATCAGGGGTGGGCATGGCTCCCTAGTGTCAGAAATGACTTACCAGGACAAATCTTTACCTTTAGAAATAGTCCATTATGCATATGGATGTGACGACAATGTTTTCTCCCCTCTTTAATAATATACGTTTCTGGACATTTGATAGAAGTGACTAATAACAATAGCACTTAGACTTATATACTGCTTTATAGTGCTTCACAGCCCTCTCTAAGAGGTTTACAGAGTCAGTATATTGTTCCCAACAATTTGGGTCCTCATTTTACCCACCTCGGAAGAATGGAAGGCTGAGTCAACCTTGAGCCTAGTGACTAATATTGAAAAGAGCATTGACTTTATGCGGCTCAGACGGAGACAGTTCTATACATCCCACAAAGTCAGAATTGTTGTGTTGCAAAGATGTTTGCAACTGAATTGAGCAAATGGTATTTTTATTTATTTGGATTGCAATAGATGGCAGAGGCGATTTCAGTTTTGGCAAAGGAAATTGTTCAGCTTTTCATCAATTATAACTCACAAATGAACTGTTTTCACCGCTAAAATGTTCATATACTTAGATTTTCATTCTGAAGAATTGCTGATTAAGCTCTACAAGATGAGTCTCCTGGTTACAATATTCTATGTTAGTATGTAAATCAGTGCAGATAGCTCACTTGTGAACTGTTAGAAATAATCAATACTGTTCAGAATTTATCAAAACACGTAATAATCAACTTGCTTCAGAGAGTGAATTATAGTTAAATATGGCATTAATGTTTTATATCTTGATTTATAGAATATTTTATTTTCAAGTAGTGTCTAAATTTTAGAAATTCAGATATCACACAAGATATCCATAATAAACTTAATCATAAGAGCTATATCCATATGAATTGATTTGCTCCTTTAGATATACCTGGATTTTTAAATTACATGCGAACATCTATCTTTCTGAATGAGAAGCTATTCTTTTTAAAAAAAAAAAAAAAAGTAGAATCCTTCTATTTGTATAATCGCTGTTGAGTTGGGTAAGAATTTATCCATTCTAAAGGTGCATGAGCATGTTGTAATAATATATATTGGGGATGTTTTCATCCCTCACTTGCTAACTGAGTAATTTAAAATATAGTAAAAATGAATGCTATAATTACCAAACTTTGGTTTGTCTGTGAATTATGCAATTATGAAAATAAAATAAAATAAAGGAACTAGGTTGGAGGATTGGATCATTACTCCCAGCCTATTTGAGTAGTTGTCTGTGTGTTTGTATACACACACAGGCATGATAGTACCTATCTTCAAGAAATAACTATTCTCTTTCAAGTTTTTTTCCCTACTTCTTGTAGTTGTTTGTTTAAACAAAACAGCACAGTAATGCTTTCATTAGTGCTTCACAGACACTCTGCACTGAGCATCTCTTTTTGAGCCACAAATAGTTAAATATTTCAGAAAAGAGGAAGATCAAACTGCAACTCACAATGTACTCACTCAGACCTGATAAGAATTTTTTGCACCCCTTAAAACATCTCCTAGAAAGACACACTGTTTATTCTGGCCGGCGAAATGAAGATATCCAGCCAGCTGTGTGTGTCTTCTCTTCAAAAACCCTTTAATGCCTAACGCAATTACATTTTGTCTTGTAATAAGGTTATTGTCTCCCTCCTTTGACACTAAAAGGTTTAATGGACATGTTTTGTGTTTTATTACATCCAAGCCAGATCAGGTCAGGCTTTATTTTACATCTCTGAAAGGTTTGTGATGGTCTTGGAGATTGAGTCACTCTTTAGTAGCTAGGCCACACAGCAGAAGTCATCATTAGAACTATAAAATATTTAAAAACTTCTCATTCTCACCTTTATGATAAAAATTCATTGCTTTTTTTTTTTTCTTAAGGCAGTTTTTTTCCTCATTCCACAAATAATAAGAGATTTACAGGATGCTAAATGCACAACTCTAAGTTCATCTAAGGCCTCATTAAAAAAAAAAGAAATTGGACCAAGAAAATAACAGGAATTCCAAGGACATTATCCCCACCTTAATGTTAGCAAAGGAGGAAAATCAACTTCATTTATTTTTCTAAATAAATGCATGGTAATTAGACAGGTACCCACTCCATATATTGTCAGCATACATGAATGGCTAGACAGGTCTAAGTTTTCTGGACTTTATTTTGTCAGTTGCTGGTTGACTAAATGCCTCTGATGTTTTATGGCAGATACACATGGAGCGGCCAGTGTTAATTTGCTTGGGCTGGATAGAGTGAAACACCCAACGCCCCATGGATGCTCACATATAAAATTGAGTTGTCAATCCTAATGGGAAAATAGAGGAAAAGTAAGAAGGTTCAATTCAGTTTCTAAGAGATGCTCAGGGTAAGGAAGGACTGACAGCAAATAATCTCTTGGGCAGATTGTGCATTTAAACTCTCTCTTCTAGACAAGTTGGAATAATTCTCCCTATCTTTTCCTTTACTTCGCTTTCTGAAGTAGATTTCAAACAAAGCACAGTTTTTTGTTGTTGTTTTTAAATAAAAGCTTCAAACCATCATTCTAGAATATGCTGATACAGATCTATGCCACAATGCCATGCATTCAGAAAAGAAGTATATTTTTGTTATGTCCTCTTATCTGTCCATTTTGAGGGCATTGTTAAGTCAGAGAAAATATTTAATAAATTGACAGTATTTATCTACAGGATTGGTAGCCTATTATTTTTCCTATGCGACATTCAGATTTTTGCAGATCATTTGATGGATCACCCATTGTGGCGCGGTGGCTCTAGAGGTGGAGCTCTCACCTCACAATCAGGAGGCTGTGAGTTCGATCCTACGTGGAGGAGAAAATTTCTCTCTCTGGGCACAGTGAGAATATATTTGCTGAGCAAAACTCTGCATTGGCAACAGGAAGGGCATCCGGCCATTAAAACACTCTGATAGCTGCATTCAGTTGGCCAGACTCCACCCTACAAGGGATTATGGAGTCTTTAAAAGAGGATGATGATGATGATTTGATGGATCACAGATTAAGAAGCAATAACCTCCCATCTGACAGAGGAATAAAAATTTAGAATGAATCCTTAGCTTGCCTTCCTTCCTTCCTTCCTTCCTTCCTTCCTTCCTTCCTTCCTTCCTTCCTTCCTTCCTTCCTTCCTTCCTTCCTTCCTTCCTTCCTCAAACACAGTATGTATGTATGTATGTATCTATGTATGTATGGTTTATTCTTAAAAAAGCAGTTTAAAGAAAAATGAATATGTTTAGCTCTCAAGCATTATTTGCAACTTTTTTAAAAAACAAAATTATTTTAAAATAGTGATAAGACAAGTGGGACTTCTTAGTGGATAATGAATAAACAAGGATTGAGTTGCTTTAGATCAGGGGTCTTTGCTGGCTGAGGAATTCTGGGAGTTGAAGTCTACAAGTCTTAAAGTTGCCAAGGTTGGACACCCCTGCTTTAGATATTCTTTAACAATTCAGGTATGTTGGAAGAAATGTCCATCTGGGTTCAGTTCCAAGTGGGAAGAAAGACATTTGAAACATGGAGGCTGCTTAGAAGGATGGTTTTAATGGTGGACAGCAGGACCACATGGTTTGAGGCAGTGGTGGGATTCATTTTTTTTACTACCAGTTTGGTGAGCGTGGCTTGTTGGGGGTGGCAGGGGAAGGATACTGTAAAATCTCGAGTCAAGGTGGTATTTGTCGGTTCTCTGAACTACTCAAAATTTCCTCTACCGGTTCTCCAGAACTGGTCAGAACCTGCTAAATCTCACCTATGGTTTGAGGTCCTGGGCAAAAAAGAGCACATGGATGAGAGAGGGAAAGAGATTTATAACCTTTGTTGGGTTTTGAACTTGCTTCCGTTTCTGTTGAAGAAATGCATTCTGATTGGTTGTCAGACCCCTATGAGGCCATGCAGGGGTAACTTTGTAGGTTGTCTTGAGTCCCAGGTTTGGTTGAATCTTGCTGGGTGATATAATGAAAGGGCTTTGGGCAATTCCTATTATGGCTTAATGGCTTTGTCCTTGTCTGGATATGTGTGAGGGCGAATCCTATCACCCTGGGGCTAAATATCTTTTGTCTTGTAGATAGGATGGCTCAGTCTTTCTGGGGGCTATTAACAAAAGTGGGGGGCTGCTTTCCAAGAGCACGTTTCTCCTTTTCTCATCCAGGGAAGTATAATATTCTGCCTTTTTAATATTTCCTAGAATATTTCATTCTTTCCAGGAGAAGGGTGGGTGCTAACTTTCTACAGGTATAAGGATGCCAAAATATAGTTTTAACTATGATTTTGCACACAAGCTCATGCAAATTTTATACTCCAAACAAGTTCTCACTATTATTCATTCATAATTTATATGTGATGCATGAACACATATTGATACCAACAGACAATTTCTTTCACTGTAAATATTCATCAATAAAAACTATCTTACATACAACATGTACTCTATTAAGGAAATATCTGAAAATAGCTCATTTTTCCAGTCTTATTTTGTTTGGAATCAATATCTTATGAGGTTCCTCGAAACAAAACCAAACAAAAGTCTTAAAGTGAACTCTTATATTCTTCAGCATGGACTTTTATAAACAAGATTGTTTCATTTCTAAACAACGAGTGTCTGAGTTCAAAACAAAGCCAAGAAATTATTTATTTTCCTCAAATAAAACAGCCATTCAGTCCACTAACGGGAGTAGATGGCGTAGATTTCTACACCATCTGGAAGCGAGCACATAAGTAGATGATTTTTATCCTCTGAGGATTATTCCCTACAGCTGATCCAAAGGATGAAGCTACACATGACAGAATAAAGTAGAACAAAAGGCATCAAGTTGTCACACATAAAGGGGAGCTGAATTCATAGCAAATAAGTTTGTTTGTAGTTTTTTTTTTTTTTTAAAAAAGACTGAATGGTCCCATTGTTCTGTTGTCTTCCATAGCTATGTTTAAGGGAGAAAACTATATATAACCCAAAAGAAAACTTTTAGCTTATTTTTTTTTTTCCTGAGAGGGGAGAACAATTCTTCTACAATAAGCCTACATCCTAGAAATGTCTAGTTGGTTGAAATCAACAAATGAAACATATTTCTGTTTATTTTATTTATTGGTCGAGTATGTATTAGATAACAGATATAAGCATAAACATGATTATCGATACATGAAAGGGATAAGAATAAAAGGGAATGGTAGGCACATTGATGCGCTTATGTACGGCCCTTTAAGACCTCTTAGGAATGGAGTGAGGTCAACAGTAGACAGTCTAAGGTTAAAGTTTTTGGGGTTTTGGGAAGAAACCAGAGTCAGGTAGAATTCCAGGCATTGACCACTTTGTTGCTGAAGTTGTAATTAATGCAATTGAGTTTGGAGCAGTTTACCTTGAGTTTGTATCTATTGTGTGCTCTTGTATTGTTGTGGTTGAATTTGAAGTAGTAATTGATGGGTAGGACATTCCAGTAGATAATTTTATGTACTACACTTAGGTCAGACTGAAGTTGGTGTAGTTTTAAGTTGTCTAAGCCTAAAATTTCAAGTCTAGTGGCATAAGGTATTCTGTTATGAGTAGAGGAGTGGAGGACTCTTCTCGTGAAATATCTCTGGACTCTCTCGAGTGTGTTAATGTTCAATATGCAATGTGGGTTCCAAACAGATAAGCTGTATTCGAGAATTGGTCTAGTAAATGTTTTGTATGCTCTAAACCTACATTTCCTTCTTCCAAGTCCTGAGTACAGGTTGCTGGACAAAGGGAAACATGTTTTTTCCCCTTCCATCCTGTCCTTGAAGGAATGAATTTCATTCAGATTAGAGTGATGCAAAACTTCGATTGAGAGAAGGCAATTCAGTTGACTCCCTGAATTAAATCGCTATTCAACTTGAGTAGACTCCCCCCACCCCAAATCAATTTAAGAACCTTAATGGATTTTGTAAAGGAATTTAAACCATCAGACCAAATCAACTGTTCAAATGGATTTGACCACAGGAACCCGATCAGAACTGATATGTATTTTCCTATATCTGCTTTAATGCAGAAATAAGCTCCATTCTATGTTTGCCATACATTAACGTAATATGGAAATCTGGACAATCTGTAATTAAATTCCACCATACTTTACCAAAGCTAGCTGTTTTAAGCTATGCTTTACTAAAAGTGATCTGTTCCAATAAGCATAATTATGCTTAACTTCTGTTTACACATAACAGGAAACTATGAAATACTAAACTTCAGTTGCTAATTCAATGCTTGCAATATTCTTCATGGGAGAGACAAGATTTGCACTGATTTCATGCTCCTTTCTGTTTGTCACAGGATATTTTTTTTTCTCTAGATAATCCCAGCTCCCTTTGCCAGCAATACATTTCCCAATTTCTCAGTCACCAAAAAGAAAAAAAAAATTGCTGTGATAAAATGGTGGTTTTCAGCTCTGTATTATCCTTCCTTCCTATAATAATAGTTCTAGAACCCACCCACATTTTTTAAAAATAAATGTAAAAGAAAATAATCATTTTCGGTGCCCCTGTCTTTCCTAGGTTCGTATCATCTGTCACTTCTCACAATATTTCAAATGTTTATTTTTTGCTCTATCACCTTCTAAAAACACATAATACTTGACATGTTATTTCAGTCCATTAAATTCCCCCCCCCAAAAAAAAAAAAATCAGTGTGCTGGAGTGCATTATTCCATCAAGCCAACTGTTTTTTTGTTTTGTTTTGTTTTCACTCATTTATTTAATAACCTTGTTTCTGGGCTGCATCCAAGGTAAGCAGCAGAATGCCATTGAAATTATTAAAATAAACAAGCAGGAAAATAGGTATCCCCATCTAATTATTACCTGTCTTGTATTGGTTATGGGTAATATTTTCTCAACCTTTTAAATGTACTCCTTATTCTGCTCCACTGAAAAATACTGCATATAGCTATAGCTATCTGTTATTCAATTATTCTGCTATTTTGTTGTTCTGTTCTGTTATTCCATTATTCTGGTATTCTGCTGTTCTCCTATTATTCTGTTGTTATTCTGTTGTTCTGCTATCTTGCTATTATTCTGTTGTTATTCTGTTGTTCTGTTGTTCTGCTATTCTGCTATTTTGCTATTATTCTGTTGTTATTTTGTTGTTCTGTTATTCTACTATTCTGTTCTTCTATTCTTCTGCTATTTTTTTTTATTCTGCTGTTCTGCTATTCTGTTATTATTCTGTTATTCTGTTGTTATTCTGTTATTTTGTATTCTGAGCACTTTCCTAATTGGTATGTACATATATAATTTGTACAGTACCTATCTCACCACGAGACGATTCCAGGTAGCTTACAGCCAAGTCAAAGCAGGATGAAACATTAAAATGTGAAATGTTAACATTCAAATTGATTAACAATCAACCCAAGATGGGAAGGAAGGGAACAAGCTGCCCACGGAAAGAAGGTGGAGTCTTATCGCAATCCATTAACCACTTCCAAAATGATATGCCATCATCCAGGACCCCAGGTCAAATGGCAAAGCCAGGTTTCTAGAAAGCTGAAAGGGTGTGGATCTCACTTGGGAGTGGGGAAACAAAAGTTTTCTAGAGGGTGGAACCCATGGCAGAAAAGGTTCTTCTTCTGGACCTCACCAGCTGGAATTCTTGGACTGGTTGGGTCAACATCAAGTTCCTTCTGCTGGTACAAATGGGGCAGGTCAATCCCTTAGGGTTTGTTCTGATCTAGGCTTCTCCAACAGCACAAAGCTGAGTTCTCATCCAAACAAACCCCTTTTATTTAATTTACCATGAATTTCTTCTCCAACAAAATCCTGGCCAACAGTCTTTCAAAGTTTGGAGAGTGGCCAGAGTGATATCTTTCAGATGTTGCAATACTTGGCAAGCATGCTGGAATGAACTAACTGTATCCTGCAAAGCCCCACTCCCCTTTCGCTCCTCTTTTATTCCCTATGGAATGGGCCATTCACTGTCCACATGTGGCTTTACTCCCAAGTTGACCCTTGCTCCTTAGCTGTTCCCTTCTTCTGGCAGCTCTGCACATGCACAGACTGGGAACAGACTCCAGCTGTTCTTCTGCCTCACTGATGTCTGACTCCGAAGTCAACTGATAATTGTCAAACAGCCCTGGCACCATCTCTGCCTCTGATGCAGAGCCCTTGTCAGTGTTTTCCCCAGACTCCAGGACTGGCCCAGGTTCCTTCCCAATCTACTCATTGTCCGAATCTGCTGCCAGCTCCGCTAGTCACTGTCAGGCCACAACAGGGTTGAGAAACCCTGGACCCTTGCCATGTATTAAATACATATTCAGTACAAGGCAAGGTTCCATAAATGACTATCACCCCTCATGGATGTCTTGACTTACTACTAAACTCCACCCTTAGTATTAATCATTTCAGTTGTCTGCTACAATAGATAACAAAAGATCATTTTCTCCTTAATTTTATAAAGGAGATCTACATTTTCTAAACAAAGGCAATTATAACCTTTTTTCTTCTTCTTCTCCAGGGATGATACAACTGGCACCAGGTAGAAGAAGTGAGATAATTTGCTAATAATACATTTAACCTATAAATTAGTATTTAGCATTCTTTTTATACCACAAATGTCATTCAGTGGAGTAACCTACTATATAACAGTCATTTATTTATATCAGTGTAGCCAGAAGGAGTAGATTATTTTGTTTTCATTTTTTCCCTACTTTTTAACATTTGGATTTATAAGTCTCTGTTATAAATACATAGCTTTAATTATTAATGGACTCTTTCTGGATTTGTCAAAAATTCTGCTTGATGTTGTTGTTTTTTTTTTTTTTAAAAAAAAAAGCCCACAATCCTTTGAGAGACTGAAAGAGGAGATTAATTAATATCTTTAGACACACTTCCACAGAATGTTTTGGCAATATAAAATACATTCAATTAATTAGTTAAAAAGGCATATATGTCGATTCACATGCTGGCTTGTAATCCACTCTGTTCTTTAATCCATTGAATCAACTTCGGGGTTTGCTCAGAAGGTTAATGAGGCATTGAAGAGAAGAAGACTTTAAAAGCTGGAAGCTTTAATGCAACCCCATCCAGAAATGGTATTCAGCAGGTTCTGACCAGTTTTGGAGAACCAGTAGTGAAAATTTTGAATATCACCTCTGACTGGCCCCGCTTCCATCTATTCTCTGCCTCCCAAGACCCAGCTTGATTGGCTGGGTTTTCTTCTGTTGCCCTGCACAGGAGAACGGAGCTGAAAAGCAGGTTAGAGGAGTCGGGAGGGAATGGGATTTTGCAGTAACCTTCCCCCAGGAGTGGAGTAGGAATGGAGATTTTACAGTATCCTTCCCCTGGAGTGGGGTGAAATGAAGATTTTGTTGTATCCTTCCCCACCACACCCACCAAGCCACACCCATCAAGTCACACTCACAGAACTAGTAATGAAAAATTTTGAATCCCACCACTGACCCTGTCCTTGTTTAGCATCAGACAAATCCAGGTCTTTCCCCTTGAAAAATAGGGGAAAGATGGGAATCTTTTATGGCTGGGGAACTTCTAAAATTTGAAATGTCTTATCTCTGGAAGTGAAGGCTCTTTTTCCACCCTAAGAAGAAGAACACATTTCATCTTTGCAACCCTGTCAGTTCTAATCACCTTGCCAGACAAATTTCAGAAAAGGTAAGACATTTTTGCCCTTTTGGGAATGGAGAGCTGTGTTTCCATAGTGCCAAGCCTATATCACCTCAAAGGACATGAGGGCTTGCCTTGAATAAATCCTAAAGTCTCCTTTGCAGACAGATTGACAAGGCCCATAAATGCTTCTACACATATTCTTTTCCCACATCTTTTTGACTATAGACTGAGGGCATCGTTTTTACAAAATAGACCCATATAGAAGGATAACCCAGATAGATGTCTTTAAAGAATTGTCAGTTTTTGCAGGCAATGAAATGAATGAGAACTGATCCTCTGCCAAATAGCAATAGCAATGGCACTTAGACTTATATACCGCTTCACAGTGCTTTACAGCTTTAAAGAAAAGAACAATGCATAGAGGACCAGGACCATATTTGTATCACGATACCAAAATCAGTTGTGTAAGGCATGCAGATTATGTTACAATGCATGTTTCATCACACTCTCCATGGACACCTATGGTCAAAGAGAAATCAGTTAAGACCACAACATCTTAAGCATCACTGGCTAATAATTCACCTCTTCATGACGATTTCTAGATAGGTGCTCTTAGACTTAAACAGCACTTCATAGTACTTCACAGCCCTATCTAAGCCATTTACAGAGTCAGCATATTGTCCCCAATAATTTGGGCCCTCGTTTTTCTGATCTCAGTGTTATGAACTAATAAAGGCGTTTCATAAAGTTTTAAACAACCTTAATCAAAAAGAAGGGTTCTAATCCTGCACTTCTGATTGGCCCAAAAATAGCGACATAGGATTGGTCCCTTCTGGGAAATCTGATTGGCTGATAACGGGCCGACTCTCATTGGTTCAAGGGTTAAATACTTCCATGCTTTTCATTGGCTAATAGGACAGCAGCCAATCCTATAAAAGGGCTGCTGCTGCCCTAGGTGTTGCTCTGTTCAGTATGATTAATAAAGAGTTGAAGTTCACTGTTCACTGCCTCATCTCCGTTCCTTGCGCCCATGCTCAGAACTTAACACTGGCAACGAGGGTGGGAAACGGATACATCTGAGTTGATTGAACACTCACAGAGCACCAAACAGAGCACGTGGCTGAAGGCATATTGACAACGGAAAACATGTCCGGCGGCGCCATACCACCCGCTCCATTTGACCTGACACAAGAAGACTGGGACTCATACATGGACCGGTTCCAGATGTTTCTGGAGACCAACAATTTGAAGGACGCAACAACGGGGAAAAAACGAGCAGTGTTCCTGACCCATTGTGGGCTTGCCATCTTTAAAATTGCCAAGGCACTAGCAAAATTGGCTGAGGTGAAATCCATGGACTGGGACGTCCTCGTGCCCCTTCTACGAGCCCACTATGCACCCGCCGTACCAACGCTTGTCTGAAGATACGAGTTTTATCAGAGGGACCAACGGAAAGGAGAGAGCATTGCAGATTTCATCGTGGACCTCCGGAACCTGGGAAGTCTCTGTGGATTTGCAGACCTTGAAGAAGCTCTCAGAGACCGAACAGTTTTGGGATTAGATGACCATACGGCGCAGAGCAAGATCATAGCCAAAGGGGACATGGATCTTGCCGATGTCATCAAAGACGCTACTGCAGCAGAAGCAACCAGGAAGTCGGCTGCCTGAATGCACCGCACCAACGCACCGCTCCATCAACTCGCCAATGATACCTCACCTCACCTAGAGAGACACACAACAGCGACCCACCACGAGGACCTCGAATCTCCATCAGATAGTGATGAGGAGGAGGTCAACCAGCTCCGGTCCGAATGCGACCAATGAAACCCACGTAATCGAAGACTTCCGTGCCAATGCGCAGGTTGTGGGGCAAACCACCCGTGATCAGAATGCAAATTCCTCGACACGCTCTGCCATTCCTGTGGGAAAAGAGGCCACATCGGGAAGGTCTGTAGAAGCAAGCGAGGATCCAGCCCAAATTGGAGAGAAAACAACTACCGCCAGACCACAGGGAATCATCCTGTGAGTCGGGAACGCATAAACCACTCCTACAGAAATAAAACACTTGCCACTTCAAGGAGATGGGAAGAGGCACACCAAACCATAACCATCGGTCATGCTTCATCGTTAGATGCAAAGAAGATCTGAGTGAGGGTCGCCATCGAGAACCAACCTTGCGTGATGGAAGTTGACTCAGGGTCGTCCCTCTCGATGGTTTCCTGGAAGACCCTTAAACAGTTAATCCCTACCGTCCGGCATCAAGACCTCAGAGCCCAAAGAATTATACTCAAAGATTACCAGGAGAACCAAATTCTGGTCGTCGGTTCCAGCCAAGTCCAAGTATCATTAAAAAATCGTACTGTGTCATTACCGCTGACCGTTGTCGATCGTGACTGGCCTAGTTTGTGAGGCCTTCAATGGTTCACTCCACTCGGGATCGAGGTAGCCGGCATTCACCAAACCAGAAGCGACGACTGGGAGGAGGCCCTTGTCCAGGAATTCCAGGACATCTTTGCAGACAAACTAGGCGAGTACAAGGGGACCCCAATATCATTTAACCTTTACCCTGAAGTAGCCCCCATCCACCTTAATCCTCGTCGGGTACCTTTTGCCCTAAAACCAAAGATCGACGAGCAGCTCGATAAATTAATAGCCCAGGGTGTTTTAGAACCAACTGACCACACCCGTTGGGAAACCCCAATCGTAACACCCATCAAACCAGATGGATCATTAAGAATTTGTGAGGACTGCCGGGCCACCCTCAATCACGCCCTTCAACAGAACGCTTAACCGGTGCCGGTGGTTCAACACCTTCTCCATTCCCTGGGGGGCGGAAAAGTCTTCGCTAAATTGGATTTAGTGCAGGCGTACCAACAACTGCCTGTAGATAAAAAAACCCGCGGAAACACAGATGATCGTTACACACCGAGGCACTTTTAAATGCAACCGACTCCAATTCGGAGTGAGCGTAGCCCCAGGGATTTTCCAAAGTCTGATGGAGAGACTTTTGCAAGGGATCAAGGGGGTCGTACCATATTTTGATGATGTTTTAATTGCGGCCCTGAATAGAGAAGTACTAGAGAGGCATCTTAGAATGGTTCTCCAGAAATTTAAAGACTTCGGCCTAGGTTAAAAAAAATAAATGTCAACTGTGTACAGAGAAAGTAGAGTTCCTGGGGTACCTAATCGATAAGCAAGGCATTGAACCCACTAATAGCAAACTAAGAGCGATCAAAAATGCCCCAAGAACCAAGAATAGGACAGACCTCCAAGCTTTCCTGGGGCTCATTAACTTTTACAACATCTTCTTGCCCCAGAAGGCGACCGTAGCTGAGCCCCTACATAGACTTCTCGAAAAAAAAAGGCATTCCCCACACTGATGCATTGAGCCATGCCCCACTTCCGGAAACCATCGATGACCCAGCTCCAACCCTCATAACATTCCAGATTGAAACACTACATTCACCGCTTCTAACAGCCAGAGACATCGCAATCGAAACGAAACGAGATCCTGTCCTGGTGCGAGTTCTCAGCTGGGTCGAACGAGGATGGCCAGTAGAACAAACTCCTGACAACTTCACCCCTTTCAGAAACCGGCAAAGAGAACTTTTCTCGCAGAAAGGCTGCATCCTATGGGGAGACAGAGTCATCGTCCCAGAGCGGTTACAATGAACAGTTTTGAAAGCATTGCATGATGGTCACCCCAGCATCGTGCGTATGAAAGCACTTGCACAAAGCTACGCATGGTGGCCGGGCATCAATAAGCAGATCGAAGCCTGGGTGAAGACTTGTCTAAAATGCCAAGAAGTCAGCAGTGCCCCACCTAGAACGATTCCAACGGAGTGGGAAACCCCCCCGGGGGCCGTGGTCCAGCATTCACATTGACTTTGCGGGACGTACTAAGGGACATACATTCCTCCTAACAGTGGATGCCTATTCCAACTGGCTCGAAATCCACAAGATGAAGACTACTACAACCGATTCAGTCATTTGCAAATTAAATAAACTATTCGCAACACATGGACTGCCAGACATTCTAGTCTCCGACAATGGACCCCAGTTCAGCGCCCTGGTGTTTGAACAATACTTAGCGGACCGGGGTATGCGCCATGCGCTAACCTCGCCGGCACACCCTGCGGCCAATGGCAGGGCCAAACGCATGGCCCAATTTGTTTAAAAAACTCTCCACAAGATGGACTATGGGGACATTGACGACAAACTAAACAGAATACTCCTACTCCAACACATCATCCCGCACAGCATCACCAACAAGACTCTAGCTGAACTGTTGATGGGATGCAAGCTCCGCTCCCACCTCGACTGTCTCCACCCGTCCTACGCGCCAGAGAAACCCTGTGGATCTAGCGGAAAATGCCGTGAGTTCAAAGTAGGCAACTTAGTCTTCACTAAAATTCTTTCCGGCGAACCATTATGGGTCGAAGCAACCATAACCCAAACCACCAGGCCCAGATCGTACCACGTGCAAACATTGGACAGAAAGATATGGAAACGCCATATAGATCAGCTTCGCTCTAGGTTGCAACCCAGTTCCCGTGACTCCTGTGACTCTCAAACTGAGGGGGGAGGGGAAGTCGAGGGAACCGAATTCGAGATGGTGGAAGGCGAAATCGAAGGAAGTCAGCAGCTGGGCGCGTTACCTGAAGAAGAATCAGGAAGGGGGGTTGCCTTGCCACAGAGAAATACCTCAACAGAGGCGAGCCCACAGAGACCGGAGGACAACAACGACAGAATTAGCGGCACCAAGTCGTTCTGTGAGGATGCGGAACCGCCTGTACCAGATAAATCAAAAAACATTCCACCGAAACCAGACTACAGACAGGAACCAGTGGGACAGCGCAAATCTAATAGACAGTTGAAACAATCTGCATATCTACGGGATTACATCACCGCACCCCTCAAACGGAACCTAGGGGGAAGGGGTGTTATGAACTAATAAAGGTGTTTCATAAAGTTTTAAACAACCTTAAGTAAAAAGCAGGGTTCTAATCCTGCACTTCTGATTGGCCCGAAAATAGCGACATAGGATTGGTCCCTTCTGGGAAATCTGATTGGCTGCTAACGGGCCGACTCCATTGGTTCAAGGGTTAAATACTTCCATGCTTTTCATTGGCTAATAGGACAGCAGCCAACCCTATAAAAGGGCTGCTGCTGCCCTAGGCGTTGCTCTGTTCAGTGTGATTAATAAAGAGTTGAAGTTCACTGTTCACTGCCTCGTCTCCGTTCCTTGCGCACACGCTCGGAACTTAACACTCAGAAGGATGGAAGGCTGAGTCAATCTTGAGCCTGATGAGATTCGAACTGCCAAATTGCAGTCAGCCGGCAGTCAGCAGAAATAGCCTGCAGTACTGCACTCTAACCCACCAGCTGCCAACTGGTGGGCCGTGTCCCACTGGTGAGCCATAAGAAAATTTTAGTGGGCCACAGAGAAATTTCACCCCCAGAGCATCCCCCCAAAACAATTAATCCAGGCTGCGCAGAAACATAAGGCTGTGCTGCCCACATGACCCGCAGGAACCCTCGCCTCCCACTCACTCCTTTTTTTTTCCTCCCAAAACCAACATGACACAATTGGACAATCCATTTTATTTTATTTTCAAATAGGAGCTCCTTTCGTGAAACCGTTAGATTTCTGCAGCTCATAAACTAAGATAGATTTTAGAATGGAAGAGGCCTGGGAAGGCCATGCTTATTCTACTTATCTGTTGGGAAGCCTCTTTAGCAACTACCTTCTCCTTTCAAACATCTCCGTTAGCAGCTGGTTCAATACAATATGATTTAACTTCAGTTTACTTTTCCAAAGGGCACCTATTTGATGTTACATTTAGTTTGCAGCCTCACAGTTACCTGTGGCATGCTTTTTATTCCCATTAGCAATATTTATCTGCTCTTTGACAGAGCTAAAGGGGGAAAAGAAGATCCATGGCAATTCAGAATCTTTTATTTCAGAACTGAGGTGGCTGGCTGGGCAGTATTCAAATTCATCCATATTTTAATTCTTACACAATCATAGACCACCTCAGTGCAATTTTTTTTTCCTCCCAGGAGAGCAGCTTCGCGGTAATATGGGAGGCCTCTGCCATTGACATACACAGCTGCTCCTATACAACCAATGGGTCCATTTCTTTGTCTTATATGATTCATATAGACTAAAATTGCACAATATTGCAAATTCAACGGCTAAAAAGAGCTTCAGAGTTTACAAATGCTGTTGGCACCTCCTTACATCAAGCATATATTTGTTTTCTTGGGATCATTAGAAACTGGGAAGCCACAAAGTCCTTTAGAAAGAGGTAGCTGCTTTAAAGAATTCCTCACTTTTCTTTCTCTCTCTGTCTTCTGTCTCTTCTCTCTCTCTCTGTCTTCTCTCTGTGTGTGTCTTTGCCTCTCTCCCTCTGTCTCTCTCTGTATGTGTGTTTTTTTTTCTCTCTCTCTGTTGCTCTCTCTCTCTCTGTGTGTGTGTCTGTCTGTCTGTCTGTCTCTGTATGTGTGTGCATGTCTATCTCTCTCTGTGTGTCTCTCTGTCTTCTCTCTCTCTGTGTCTTTGCCTCTCTCCCTCTGTCTCTCTCTGTATGTGTGTTTTTCTGTCTCTCTCTCTGTTGCTCTCTCTGTCTCTGTCTCTGTCTCTCTCTCTCTCTCTGTGTGTGTGTGTGTGTGTGTCTGTCTGTCTGTCTCTCTCTCTTTAAACTTTAACATATTTGCAATAAGGTAAACTAAAGATCCCACAGTGTAGTACAGACCCAGGGAAAGAAAAAAAAAAAACCCAAAGTCCAGTTGCATCCTAAAAAAGCACTTTGGGGATAACCATGACCTGGATGACTTAGAATCCCTACAGACTTTTAGCTGTACAATTTGGGATGAACACCCTTTGAATGGTGTGGGAGTAGGAATGAATGTCCAGCAGACTACAGGAACCATTTGCACCACTCAGGTGACCCCAAGGACACAGAGAAACCACTAAGAGGCCTCAACTACCCTCTAAAAGCCTGCACTCACAAACAAAAAAATCTCCACACCACAAGCCAGGCAAACACCTGGGCACAAACAGATCCCCCCTGATACCTCCAGCTCAAACACACCCCAACCAGGCACCCAGATGAAACCCAGCTTCCTAACGAATGATAGCCGTCCATTTACCCGAAGCCAAGCTGCACTAAAGGCCTCCAATAAAGTAACACAATGTTGCCAGCCAATCAAGATACAAAAAGAGCCCCCCCCCCAAAAAAAAAAAAACAGACAGAAGATATTAGTAGCAGAACACAGCAAACTCCAAGACCAATAAACACAGACCAAGACTCTCAACCAATCAGGAGGAAGAAAAAACCATTCTGACATAGCAATAGGCTGCCCCAAATTTAAATCTGAAACCACTGTAAAAGTCTGACTCATAGACAAACACTATACAGAAGCCTGATGATGGCAGATGAGATTCTGCTGAAACGTTGCTACAACTTTAAAAGCACCACGTGGGAAAATACCCGAACAAAGCTGAATGCCAGACATACATATATATATATATATATATATATATATATATATATATATATATATATATATATATATATATATATATATATATATATATATATATATATAATATATATATATGTGTGTGTGTGTGTGTGTGTGTGTGTGTGTGTGTGTGTGTGTTTTCTGAGGTTCTCGTGGGTATTTGTATGTGGATCTTTGGTTATTCGGGTTTTCTCCCGCGTAAGATTGGAAGTATCTAGGCAACGTTTCGATGAAGTCTCATTCATCATCTTCAGGCTTGGTCTTCAGCTCTGTGCTTCTCAGAGTGATGTGAGCTTGCAGCCGCTTCTTCCTTTTAACTGCTAGCTTCATCGAAACGTTGCCTAGATACTTCCAATCTTACGCGGGAGAAAACCCGAATAACCTAAGATCCACATATATATATTTGTAGCTCAAAGTCGAGATGACCATGATTATATTAATCATGATACCTAGACTGGGTTATGAATCATACCAACCAAGACAACACCAAGGACCACTCAGATAGAGAGATAGAGATTGATATAGTTTGAAATATGAAATAGACAGACAGACAAACACAACTTACACTTCCTCTAGTAGTCATCTTACATCTTTTCCTTTTCCTCCCATTACATTTTTCTGCCAAGCTCCTGTTACTTATTTTATTTGCTACCAAATTCCTGTTACTTATTCTAGTTGCTCTTTCATTTGTTACAACTGTTTTGGGCAGGGGTTGTGTGATGGAGTTGTGTCATCGTAACAAAGCATGGTTTAATTTTCATTATTTCTCCTGTGGCTCACAGCCAGATGGTGGTGGTGTATGTGTATATGTGTGTATGTGTGTCTACATACATACATACATACATACATACATATATACATGTATATTTCTTACAAAAAAAAAATCCTGAATCTATACAGAATGAAATAGCAATTTTCACACTGATATTTTAGAATAATCTCACCATATGACACAGTAAGTTTGGAGTGGGATGAAGTGGAAACATTATGCCCCTGGCATGCACAATTTAGCTGAGTTATTCTCTTCTTCTTGGTTAATTGTATTAACTGTATTAAGGCACACCAGCTGTAATTAATTAACACTTTAATTAGAATTTTTAGAAGAACTATGTTATGCAATTTCTTTTTTGTGATACTAATCAGTGATCACAAGAATAACCAATAGCAAAAGAGCAAAAGTACAGTTATTTATCTTTGCTTTCACAATTACTTTAAGCATTTCGTTTATCATTATTTAGAAGAACAGAAGACTATGATAGGAGCTATTTCTAGTTTAAACAAATAGGCACTGTATAATAGCTAGTGGTGTTTTCCCGATGTTGACTTTCTTTTCAAACATATGAGAGAAATTCATGGATCGAAAGCATTTCTGATGTATTTCTGTAACATGCTTGGGAACAATTCTATTTCTTTACCCCAAAACAATTGTCATGGATTTTAACTTTTAAAAAAATAATAATATAAAAAGATAAATCATCTGGAATGCAACCCCAGATGGATTGTTTTTTGTAATTACAAATATAAAATCTGGATTCTTTAGTGCTAATTGTTGTTTGTTTTAGAATTTGTCTAACAATGTAACAATATAGGTGGGAGGAATTCCAAAGCCCATTAACTCCATTCAAAATATTGAGATATGACCAGCTATCAAAACAGCATAAGAAGAACCTCTGAGGACGACATAGTCTAGCATTCTTCCCAATGTGTCCTAACATCAATGGGCACCAGAGGTTAATAACTGAAGAACTGATCTTAAGACTGATTTGTCATTAATACTAGGGATGGTATGAGGCTACATTAACATGATTTTATTTAAATCTTCAAAATAGTCTTTTCCAAGCCTAATTGGTATTGTTTGAAACAAAAATAAAATTCTAGGTAAAATATTCATCTTAATTGTTGAAATTCTCCCTATTAATGACAATTGCAAGTTTTCCCACTTCTTCAAATCTGTAGTTATCTGTTGTTTAAGTTTAATATAATTATTCTCCTTTAATGTGCTACATCTTGTTGTCAAATATATCCCCAGATACTTAACCTTATTTGTAACTTGAATTTTCAAAAGATCTGTCAGTTCTTCTCTCTGTCTCAATAGCATGTTCTTTGTCAAAATCTTTGTTTTATCTTTATTTATTTTCAAACCAGCCACCTCTCCATATGTCTCTATCCTTTCCAATAACTTTGGAGCTGTTTCTAGCAGGTCTTCCAGAATAAAAGCTAAATCATCAGCAAAAGCTTGTAGCTTAAATTCTTCCTTCTTAATTTTCATTCCTTTTATGCTTTTATCATCCCTAATATTTCTATTCAACACTTCCAAGGTCAACACAAATAGCAAAGGAGATAGGGGACATCCTTGTCTTGTGCCTTTCCTTATATTAATAAAATCTGTAAGTTCCCCCTCCATCATTACCCTTGCTGTCTGTTTATTATATATGGCTTCTATTGCTTGAATAAAATTTTTAGCAAAACCCATCTGCTCCAATAGTAATAACATAAATCTCCAGTTCACGTTGTCAAATGCCTTTTGACCATCTAGGAATATCAAAGCCATTTGCTTTTCAGGATGAGCCTCATAGTATTCCAAAGTGTCCAAGATTACTCTCATATTGTCTCTAATTTGTCTCTTTGGCAGAAATCCATTTTGATCTGGGTGAATAAAATTATTTAAATATTTTTTAAGTCTTTCTGCTAAAATTGAAGCAAAGATTTTATAGTCTGCATTCAATAAAGAAATAGGTCTATAATTCTTAATTTGCAGTGGGTCAGCCTCTTCTTTCGGTATAAGTGTAATATAAGCCTCTGACCATGTTTTGGGTATCATCTTTTTTAACATAACTTCATTCATAACTTCTAACAATGGGATGCTCAATGATTCTTGAAATTTTTTGTAGAATTCTGCTGGAAGCCCATCTGGACCCGGTGCTTTCCCATTATTTTGTCTCTTAAATGCTTCATTTAGTTCCATCATTGTTATATTGCTTTATAGCATTTCTTCAGTCTCTTTAGGTATCTTCGGTAAATTAGCTTCCTGTAAATACTGTTTGACTTTTTCCTCATCAATATTCTCTTGTTTATATAGTTGCCCATAAAAATCTCGAATAATTTCTTTTTTCTCCTTATTCCCATAACAAACTTGGCCTTGTTCATCTATTAACTTCAATATTTTTCTTGATTCCTTCTCTTTTCTGAATTTATATGCTAGCCATCTACCTGGTTTATTTGCATCTTCAAAATAATTCTGTTTAGAGTTTCTGATTTTCTGTGCCAGTTCTTCTTTCTCTATTAATTCCATTTTATGTTTGATTACATCCAGCTTCAATTTAATATCCTTTTTCTGTGGCATTTTCTGTAATTCTTTTTCAAGACTTTTATACTCATCTTCCAAGGCCTTAGAAGCTTGCCTTTTCCTAATATTCTTTTTTCTTGTATAATCTATTATCAAACCTCTAGCGTATGCCTTCATTGTATCCCACACATTCTGCGTTGAAGTATCTTCTTTTTTATTTTCTCTGAAGAAAAAAGCCAATTCCTTCTCCATCCATTGTATAAAATCTTTCTCCTTTAAAATAGTATTATTTAATGTCCATCTCGATCTTTTTTTTTGTCCCTTCCATTTAATTGTCATTGGGCTATGATCTGCCCAAGTACTTGTTTCAATATTTATTTCTTGAATATTGGATATTAATTCTGTTGAGATCCAAATCATAGCTAATCTGGACCATGATAAATGTCTATTTGAATAAAAAGTATATTGTTTAGCTTTAACATTTCTTTCTCTCCAAATATCTTTTGAAGTTAGTTCGTCTGTCATATGAAAAAAAGATTTAGGGAGAGCCTTTCTATTTTGCTTTGTTGTTGTTGCTATATAGTCCAATTTATTGTCCACAATTCCATTAAAATCTCCCATCATAATTATGTTAACATAGTCCAGTCCAATTATTTTCATGTGTAGCTTTTTATAAAACTCTTCTTGTTTATCATTCGGAGCATAAATTGCAATCAAGAGTATTTTTATATTATTGTCCATTATTTCTACCATTAATACTCTTCCATCTTCATCCGTGTAAATCAATTTTGCTGGGATAGCCTCTTTAATGTGTAGAACCACTCCTCTTTTCTTACATTGAGTCAAAGAAGTAAATATTTTCCCCAATTTTGGCTGTACTAACAATTGTTCATGTTGTTTTTTAATATGAACTTCTTGTAGACAAATTATATCAAATTTTAATTTCTCTAATTTATGAAAAGTTTTCCTTCTTTTAACAGCTGAATTAAGTTCATTTATATTCATTGTAATCAGTTTTTTTTCCTCCATGATTATGCTTTATATTTAGGTCTAACCGCTCTCGTGGATCTCACTTCACGCTGTTCTTTGCTATCCACCTGTCCCCCTACTGCTCCTTTCTCTTTTTCAGTCTCCAGTTGTTCCTCTTGAAACTCAATTAATGAGACCTCTTTCTCTGCCTCCTCTCTTCTTCCTCCAAAAAATTCTGCATGGAAAAGTTCTGCTTTCTCAATTGAATCAATTCTATGTCTCTGCTCTTGCCACCTAAACATTAGTCCTTCTGGAATCAGCCATCTATAATTCACTTCGTTTTCCAGTAGCATTTTGGTCAGAAATCGATATTCTCTTCTCATCTCTCTCACTCTTCTGGGTATTTGTTTTAAAACCACAACCTCTTTACCTTTGTATTTCAATGTTTTCTCTCTTACTACTTGTAATATTTGCGTTTTAATGGATTTTTTGGTAAATCTAATATGGACTTCCTTGGGTAATTTATTTCTCATCGCATACCTTGTATAGACTCGATATACCTCATCTATTCCATCCATCATCTTTTCCTCTGTAATTTCCAAAGCATCTGCCAAAATTTCTATCATTATCGCTGCCAAATTTTCTCCTTTTTCCTCTTCTATATTTTGAAATCTGAGGTAAAATTCTGACCTTTCCATCTCCCACCTCAACATCCCACTTTTTTCTTGTTCAACCGCTGTTAATCTACTGTCAATATTTCCAATCTTCTTCTCTCTTTGTTTTCCTTCTTCCTCAATTTTTTGGAATCTCTCCTCATACTTGACCATCATTTGTTTAATGTTTTCCACTTTTTCATCAGTCTTCTCTATTCTTTGTTCAATATTTTCTGTTTTTTGTTCAATAATGTCTGATTTTGTCTTGAGATCTTGGATTCCTTGCATAATCATCTGTAAAGTTACTCTTTCTTGTTCCTTATCTTACTTCAACATTGTCTGAATTAAACGTTGTCCTCCAGCTGGTGGGGAAGCAGAGGTAGAAGTAGAAATGCCAGATGGTATTGGTTTCCTGCTCATTTCAATGCTTCCAAAGCTTCAAATTCTTTTTGACTTTTAATCCAACTGGTAGAGCAGCCAATTATAATCCAAAATGGAAAACTCCAATAGTAAAAGGCATGAAACCAAAAAAGAAACAGGAAAAAAGGAAGAAGAAAGATCTTCAGGTTCTTCTAGACCCTAATCCAATTACAAAGTAGTCCACCATAAAAAAGAAAAAATAGAAAGGAGAAAAACAAACAAACCCAAAAATAATAATATTGATTAAGAGCAAAAAAAAAAAGCAAAAAGAGAAAAAACAAAAAGTTCCTTCAGGTTCTTCACACCTTAATCCAGTTGAAAAGTCTCAATAATCAAAAAAGAAAAACAAAGTGGTCCAAAAACATGGATAGAAAAAGCAAAAAAGTCCCAATAAAAAGAAAAAGAAAAAAAAGAAAAAAAAAAGAAAAAACTCTGAGGCTTTCCCTTTAAAATAAAAGGCAGAAATAAGAATATTACTAGAATTGAAATTTAGAAAAAGGCTGGCGAATGGGATATATATATATATATATATATATATATATATATATATACGCACACTGCACTTTATTTATTTATCCAAGGCTCTTGTTATGACTCTCTTCTCCAGCAGCTTCAAAGCCAAACCTCAAGTGTTGAAATATTGATAACAGTCCAGGAAAGCACCTGCAATAATATTTTGCTGTGCTCTCCCTCTATCTTATCACGTTAAGATGGCCTTGAGAAGAGGTCTTTTTGCAATTCTCTCCAATTCAAATAAAATACTTTCAAGCCTCTAGTTGGCAGTGTTGCAAAGTTTCTTAATGCTCTTCCTCCCCCCCAGCCAGAAAAAAGGAGTAATATATACAAAAAAAAAGAAGAAAAAAAAATAGCCAAAGGGAGCCTCTATCCTAAAGAAAGTTAAAAAATCAAAGGGAGCATAAAAATATATATAAGAGAAAATTCAATCCGGTTACCTACAAAGTCACACGAAAGTCCCCCCCAAAAAATATAGGAAAAAGAAAAAAAAAACCCAAGCCTCAATTTGACATCACTTTAAAAAACGCTGCTCAGACAGTTTCAGTCAAAAAAAAAAAAAAAGTCTCACAGATTTCTTCTTTGTTCAGGATGCCCTTTCCAACCTCAGCGAATTTACAACACAAAAGAGTTTTTCTCACCCAACCATCATACTTCTTTCCAGCCACTTTCTTTCCGGAGCTGTCCCGACTTCAGCAGCTATGGGGGCTGCCTCTCCGCCGCCAGCAAAAGGGCTTCTTCCAGATCAAACCAGAGATTTTGCGATATCTCTGGGATCCTGGGACAATACCCTTCTCTATCCCCATCTCTACGGGACGGTTTAGGTCCGTTGGGATCGACCAGGGGCAAAAATATCGGCTGTGTTCTCAGAGCCCCGAGATCGCAGCTGTATCGCCGAAACGAAGCTCCGCCTTCCTCAGAATGTATAAAGTTTAATAAAGCGTGAGCTTGGAGTAAAGTGCAGGGTTCTGGCCCTGCACTTCTGATTGGTTGTTAAACGGCTGGATCGGATTGGCCCACTCCAGGAAATCCGATTGCTCCTTAACAGAGAGTTCCTATTGGTTATGAGAGCTAGCACTCCTTGTTGGTTATTAGTTAAGAGTTACAGGGTTTGCCTATATAAGGTGGGTTAAAACTGCTATAGAAGTTAGAAGTCACTATGTAAATAAAGAGCTGAAGTTCACCGTTCAGAGGCTTGTCTCCATTCTTTCTCGCCCATGCTCCAAACATAACATTGGTGATACTCTTCTCTCTCTCTCTCTCTCTCTCTCTCTCTCTCTCTCTCTCTCTCTCTCTCTCTCTCTCACACACACACACACACACACACACACACACACTCCCACCCTCTGCAAGGCAGCCACATTCCTAGCCTGCTTTTGAGCTCCATTCTCAGGCTTCATGCAAGGAAAGTAGCAGAAGCAGCAGAAGTCTTTCTTTCTCTCCACCCTGCACCAAACTCTGCGAGAAATGACTCTTTGCCGGTGCAGCCTCTTAGAGCAGGAGGCCTTGCAGGGTCCCAAAAACTCATTTCTGGTGGAGTTTGGGGGAGAGAAAGAAAGACTTTTGCTGCTTTCCTTGCATGTAGCCAAAAGCAGAAGCAGAAAGAAGCAGCCTGGTGGCCAGCCATCCCCTCTGCTCTTTTCTCCCTCCCCTCATTATTTTGTGTTGTTCGCAATGTAAGCAATGCAAGTCTTGTGTTCCCACGGGCCATGCGGGCAGCGCAGCCTTGTGTTTCCCCGCAGCCTGGATTAATTGCTTTGGGCAGATGCTGGGGGTGTGTGTGACATTTCTCTGTGGACCATCAAAATTTTCTTGCAGCCCACCGGTTGGTGACCACTGATCTAAGGGGCTACCATGAAGAATAGGAAATCAACTATTCTCCAAAGAACCAGAAGGCAGGACAAGAAGCAATGGATGGAAACTAATCAAGGAGAAACCCAATGGAGAATTAAGGAGAAATTTTCTTGCAGTGAGAAGAATCAATCAGTGGAACAGCTGTGGGTGCTCCAGCATTGGAGGTTAACAACTGCAGTGATTTATTTAGCAGCTATGGGAAGAAAAGTCTTAAAATGGGGCAAAACTCACTTAACAAATGTTTCACTTAGCTACAGAAGCTTTGGGCTCTATTGTGTCTTGAGATTCTCATTCCTCCAGGTCATGGTTGTCCTAAAGGTGCTTCTTCAGGAGACAACTGGATCTCTCTCCTTCTCTTTCGCTCCCCCCCCCATCTAGATAATGCAATAATTTTGATTTCAGGGGTAAAATTCATAGTGTTTCATGATTTTGTATTAGAGACCAAATATGATCATTTTTTGAAATAATAAATAATTTTTCTCTTTATCTAATGAGGTTTTACAGATGGAATAAGAACTGCTAAATTCTTTGTTTGAGATCAGTGGCCATTCTTGCCTCATTGAAATCTTTTTTCTTACATCCACATTTGCAATACTTTTCAAAGCTAACCAATCAAATAAAATCTTTAGCGCAAATTTTGGAATAATCGTATTATTAAGCATTAAGGAACGAGGAAGCCAGGCACCCATTGTAGTCAGTCTTTGTTCAGGAAATATCTATTTCTGACTCTGGAATATCACACATTATAATTATTTGTGCAGCTTTAACAAAGCTTGGCACTCTAGAATTCCACTTGTTTAATGTATGCTTTAAATCAAAATGACTTTTGAATGAAAATATTTGGGGATTGTGTGGAAGCACATTTTACACCCTTGATGAGATCTTCTTTTCCTTGCACCCCTCTCTCTTTTTTGCTAAATAGAACATACACGCTTAATGTGCTGCGACAATTGCATGCACATATTCCATTGAGCATTTCATCATGGTTTGAAAGCTGTGGAAAATGCAGTATTGATTTTGAACAATGGGCTTCATTTGGTTATTAGTTGAAGTTTGCAGATATAAGACATTGTATCCAGAGAAGTATTTTGCTATCTAAAAGTAATTTAGCTAATGACCCCAGAAAAAAAAGGGGGGTAGGGGAAAGGACAAATAACAATGGAGGACAGTAACTGTGATTGTTTTAACAGCTTTTAGTATCTTCACCAACTTCAATGATGGAAATAAAATTTATATTTTAGCACTAATCAGTGATGAATTTGTGTTGTTGCAGTTTGGAGACTGTGCCTTATTTTGAGTATTGGAAGACCCATTGATGCTTAGGGTGTTAATCTAATTATTTTTCATGCATCTATCTATCTATCTATCTATCTATCTATCTATCCATCTATCCATCTATCCATCTATCCATCTATCCGTCTATCCATCTATCCATCTATCCATCTATCATCTAACTGTCTGTCTGTCCATCCATCCATCCATCCATCCATCCATCCATCTATCATCTATCTATCTATCTATCTATCTATCTATCTATCTATCTATCTATCTATCTATCCATCTATCATCTAACTGTCTGTCCGTCTATCTATCTATCTATCTATCTATCTATCTATCTATCTATCTATCTATCTATCATCTATCTATCTATCTATCTATCTATCTATCATCTATCTATCTATCTATCTATCTATCTATCTATCTATCTATCTATCTATCATCTATCTATCTATCTATCTATCTATCTATCTATCTATCTATCTATCTATCATCTATCTATCTATCCTATCAAATGTTTGAAACAATGGGCAAGAGGTAAAACTGCCTGTTCTCCACTCACTATATCAAATAACATTCTAGTTAATTTCCACAAAATGCTTTTAGCTGTTTGCTTTCCAGATCTCTTGTTACTAAGTACATTCTGTCTGGTTCTGACACATTTTTGTTAAAATGAAGGACATTCACTCCATTAGGAACGTGAATGCCGGCCAATTTCACCTGACTTTTTCGCTCTTCCCAGCAAGAGATTGCTTTCTCATGCATGCAATCCAATTCCCAGAATTTCATAATTAAGATTCTGTATCTGAGGATTTTGGAATTAAATCCCATGGATGGGGGAAGCCTGCTTATTCCCATTACAGCTAGTTGAGTAGACAGGTTCAACTGGTACTCTTTAGAATGTGTGCATGTCTGGAGAGATGACAGATGACAGATGACAGAAGAGAGACAGAGACATAGAAATGAAAGGTGTCAGACTTTTAAGATTATGTTACTATTTCCTCTACCAATAAAGCAGAATTCCAATATTTCTTTCAGTGTCTGTTTCTTTTTTTGGCCTCTCTCAAGGAACTGGCATTGATCTTCCTTACTCAACTCTAGCTTACTCATGTTCTTCTCTAAATCTGGTGAGTTTCTTCAGCCTAGAAGAACATCTTCACAATGACCTGAGTTTAACTCAATCTATCTCCTTCAGACGTATTGAGCAAGTCAAGATGGTCAGAGGTTAAGAGAAAATGTGTGTGATGGAATTGCCCCTGAAGAGCAATAGGGCAGAGGTTTGATAGCACAGAGCTTTCCCAGATAGACACCCAGAATAAAAAATTACAAAGGAAGGAAGGGTTGGTTTAGCACTCAGTCCACAGAAATCCAGGAAGGGAGGGAGGGAGGGAGGGAGGGAGGGAGGGAGGGAGGAAGGAAGGAAGGAAGGAAGGAAGGAAGGAAGGAAGGAAGGAAGGAAGGAAGGAAGGAATTCAGATAAGAAAAAGACAATGAAATATAGCTAAATTTAGCTTAATGTAATCCTTATTTAATGATTAAAACTGGGACCAGCAGTTTAGGTAAGTAAAACTCAACTGTACCTATGATCTGGCTTTCCTTTGTTTTACAGACCTGCAAAGGTCATAAATGCAAGGTTTGGTTGTAAAGTTAATTGTTCATCACTATCATAACCACAAATGATTGCTAACTTGAGCTGTCACTACAAAAGGACTTACCTGTATACCTCTCTTTCTTTCTTTTTAATCCATTCGAACCATCTTTGTTTCACACTATGAACCATTTCAAATTAACAGAATAACAGAATTGGAAGGGACCTTAGAGCTGTTCTAGTTCAAACCCCTGCTCAAGGAGGAAACCCTATTCTGGACAAATGGCTGTCCAATCCCTTTTTTAAAATATCCAATGTTAGTATCATGCCTGAATCTGCAGAGGAAAATGAGCCAGACCTGGAACTGATGGAGATTGAGGGGGTGGCTTTGTTGGTTTTGGAAGAAGGTGGGGAGTAGCAGGCCGAGACAGGCCAGGGCCTTTCAGGATTGGGATGGCTTGTAGTCAGGGAAGAATGGGGACAAGATGACCAAGACAGGGCAAGCAGTGAACATGAGGAACAACAGAGCTCAGGCAATGTGCAAGGACCACCCCCTCCTGATCCAAGAGCATGGAGAGTGGAGAGAAGGTGGGAACAGTGCAGGGTGACCCCACAACTCAGGAGGAGAGCACCCCACTCCTTTTCACAAGACACACCTGACAGACCAAGCTTTAAGGAGATACTGTGCGGAGAGGCATTTGTCAGGAACAAACACTGAATTTATGGAGTGCTATGTGCCATTTGGAGTTTGGAGTTTCCTGGACTTCTTTATTTCTTGCTTCCTGGATTACTTGTCTTGTTCCTTTGCTTCTTGAAACTATTGCAATATTTCTTTGCTTCCTGGACTCATTGACTTACTCCCTTGCCCCAATGGATTTCTTACTTTGCAGCCGTTGTGCTCATAGAGTTGTGCTGGACTACTTGTAGCCAGAGGCTGCTGGAGGATTTGTGTGTGTGTGTATGTGTGTGTGTGTGATGAGTGAGCACTTTGCTCTGAGACTCGCCATCAATCAGAGCAATAAAGGGGTGATTTGAACTATCAGCTGACTGTGTTGCCTTTGTGCCTTGTCCCGGGTCATTGCAATTGGAGCACTCACAACTTCTAGTGGCAAGTCGTTTCACTGACTAATAGTATCGTGTTTCTATAGAGCTTAATATTTCATTTTTTGTTTTTTTAAATTTCTTGCCTCTCTTTTTTAGGATCTCATTAATTAATTTGACCATCCCTCTCTTGGTCTTTCCTCTTTGTCCATCCGCTTTTCCATTATATAATATTTGCTTCAAGTTTTGATCCTCGTTCGTTCCTTCTGTATGATCATACAGCTGTGGTGGTTCAGTGGCTACTTCAGTGGTTTCTGCTGATTGCCAACTACCTCCAATTTGGCAGTTTGAATCTCACCAGGCTGAAGGTTGACTCAGCCTTCCATCTTTCTGAGGTGGGTAAAATGAGGACCCAGATTGTTGGGGGCAATAGGCTGACTCTGTAAACTACTTAGAGAGGGCTGTAAAGCAGTATATAAGTCTAAGTGCTATTGCTATAACAACCTCAGTCTACTTGCATACTGATTACTCAGCTTTGTATTCATTCAGTCTTTATTCATTCTTCGCTCAATTCATTTAATAAGCACTGCATTCTGCTTTCATGTTTCTCTTTATACACCCAGTTCTTAATTCCAGCCAACAAAGGAAGGAGAATATATTCTTATGCAATGTAGCGTTTTTGTTTTTTGTTTTGCTTCTTTTGACAAGCATTTATTTCTCACAGTAGAGTACAGACTACTTGCTCACTGTCTCTGAGCATCTGTATATCTTAAAATTTTGCCATTTTTCATGCATTTCCTGTTTTTAATTTTTCACCATTTCCATAAACCTGCAATTGATCACACCATTTTCCATGTCAAATAAAATCACCCTGATATGTGACATATTAATTTTCAGATTCACACTCTTCATCCTGTCATTACAATCAAACTTTGCCACATATTATTCAACTTCTCGATTAGCAGCAAGGCATTGTTTACAAAAATAGAGTCATATTCCTGATTCCAGCAACACATTGCTAGTATATTCCTTTTACATGCATCCATAAATACAGCACACAAACAATAATACATCAGCCATCCTTGAATTTTTAAAATTTTATTTATCAAATTTATTTTCCATCTTTCTCACAGTTCAAGGAAAATCTATTCCACATTTATGGTGAACCATTCATTAAGCAACTTTACAAATACTTTTCTTCCATATAAATTACCATGCTCAGCAACTAATTTGTGACTTCATAGTCAGAAAAAAAATCCAGACTTTAATATGAACAATTGTATGATTTTTTTTCACAAATGCATGGTCACATACGATTTTTTTTCTCTCATTTCTCAGTGACCTGCTGAAGAAAAAAAATATGACGGACATAGATAGAATACTTTATTGGTGAGGTGTGATTGGACAGACAAGGAATTTGTCTTGTGTAAATACTTTCAGTATACATAAAAGAAATATATATTAGTCAAGAATCGGGAATCATAAGGTACAATGCTTAATGACAGTCATAGGATACTGTTATGGATTGAACCATCGCAGCGATACAACCAGCTTCATCTTACAATAGGCTTATAATCCTGCAAGTCTTATTGGCCCGTGAATAGCAAGTTGCGATTGGTCAAGCTTGGCCAGTCTGATTGGCTGTTAATGGAAGCCTCTGATTAGACGCTTGTGAAAGTGATAGACTCAGTTCATTGGTTGTTTAATGGCAGCAAGCTCTATAAAAGAGCTACTGCTGCCCAGGGTTTTTGCTCCAGTCTTTCTTGTTTAATAAAGAGTTGAAGTCTGATATCTCGTCTCCATTCTTACGCCCATGCCCAGGACATAACACTGGCAATGAGGATGGGATGTGGAGACGATAGAGCTGACTAGGACATCTTGGATAAAGAAAGAGCACGTGGCGAAAGAGTGCACGAAACAGACGGCAAGATGTCTAGCGGCGCCATACCACCCACTCCATTCGACCCAGCAACCGAAGACTGGGACTCGTATATAGACCGTTTCCAGATGTTCCTGGAGACCAACAATTTAAAAGATGCCACGGCTAGCAAGAAACGAGCGGTATTCCTGACTCATTGTGGCCCCACCATTTTCAAGATGGCTAAAGCACTAGCAAAACCGGCAGAAGTGAAGACCATGGATTGGGACACCCTCGCTCCAATCCTCAAGCCCATTACGCACCCGCCGTACCTACACTGATACAAAGACACAAATTTTACCAGAGGGACCAACGGAAAGACTAGAGTGTTGGTAATTTCGTAGCTGACCTCCGGAACCTAGGAGGCCTTTGTGGTTTTGCAAACTTAGAGGAAGCCCTAAGAGACCAAATAATTCTGGGATTAAATGCACCACACGTGCAGAGTAAGCTGATGGCAAAAGGCGACATCAGCCTTGCAGATACCATCGCTGAAGCTACTGCAGCAGAAGCAACCAGGAAGTCAGCCGCTCGAATGCACTGAGCAAACACACTGTTTTGCCAACTCGCCAACAAGCTACCACTGGCCACTGAGAAGCATGCTAACACTACCCACCATGAAGACCTTGAGTCATCCTCAGACAGTGATGAAGAGGAGGTCAACCGGCTCTGCTCAGAACGAGAGCAAAGGAACCATGACGTCCGCGCCAATGTGCGGGTTGCGGGGCAAACTACCCGTGATTGGACTGCAAATTCCTCGATGCACTCTGCCGTAACTGCGGAAAGAAAGGCCACATCGCGAAGGTATGCAGAAGCAGGCGAGAATCCAGCCCCAGCCCAAAGGAGAACAACCTCCATCGAGAGATAAGCAAACTTCCTGAAAACCGGGACCATCTGAACCACCAATGGAACAACCACTACTATTACAGAAACCAAGCACCTGCCTTTTCAATGAGATGAGAAGAGGCCCACCAAACCATTATCATCAGCCACGCTTCATCGCTCAATGCAAAGAAAATACGAGTGAAGGTCACTATTGAGAATCAACCATGTGTGATGGAAGTCGATTCAGGATCATCTCTGTCGATGGTTTCATGGAAAACCCTCAAGCAACTGATACCTGCCATCTCCTACCAGGACCTCAGCACACAGCGAATCATCCTGAAAGACTATCAGGGAAACAGAATTCCAGTTGTCGGTTCCAGCAACATCCAAGTATCATTCAAGGACCGCACAGCAATGCTTCCCCTAACTGTCGTCGATCGTGACCGACCCAGCTTGTTAGGACTACAGTGGTTCGCCCCACTCGGAATTGAACTAGCCGGCATACACCATACCAGAAATGATGACTGGGAAGAGGCCCTCATCCAGTAATTCCAGGACGTGTTCACAGGAACATTAGGCAAGTACAAGGGGACCCCTATATCGTTTAGTCTCAGCCCTGAAGTAGCTCCCATTCGGCTTAAACCCTGTCGAGTACCTTTTGCCTTAAAACCTAAAATCGATGAGCAGCTAGATAAACTGATAGCCCAGGGCATATTGGAACCGATTGACCATGCCCGTTGGGAAACCCCGATAGTAACACCCATGAAGCCAGATGGTTTGTTAAGAATTTGCAGGGTCTATCGGGCCACCCTAAATCATGCTCTTCAACAGAGTGCTTATCCAGTACCTGTGGTTCAACACCTTCTTCATTCCCTGGGTGGCGGAAAAATATTTGCAAAACTGGACTTAGCTCAGGTGTACCAGCAACTCCCTGTGGATGCAGCAACTGCAGAAGCCCAGACAATAGTTACACATAGAGGCGCTTTTAAGTGCAACAGACTCCAATTTGGAGTAAGCGTGGTGCCGGGAATTTTCCAAAGTTTAATGGAGAGACTATTACAAGGCATAAAAGGCGTCGTGCCTTATTTTGACGACGTCCTAATAGCTGTCCCTACTAAAGAAGTATTAGTACAACGGCTCAGAAAAGTCCTGCAGAAATTCAAAGACGCGGGTCTTAAAGTAAAACAAGACAAATGCCAGCTTTGCATGGAGAGAGTGGAGTTCCTGGGATACCTTCTCGACAGACAGGGCATCCACCCCACCGAAAAAAAAACTAACTGCAATAAAAAAAGCCCCGAGACCTAGGAATAAGACAGACCTTCAAGCCTTCCTGGGACTCATTAACTTTTATAACATTTTCTTGCCCCAGAAGACAACTGTGGTTGAACTCCTACATAGACTCCTCGATAAAAAGGCTCCTTGGGTTTGGGGACAGTGTGAAGAGATAGCGTTCAAAGGGATAAAAGACCTTTTAACTTCCGATGCTGTATTAATGCAGTATAATGAAACTCTCCCTTTGATGGTCACCTTGATGCCTCACCGTTTGGAGTAGGAGCCATCCTAAGCCACGTCCTCCCAAATGGAAATGAGGCATCCATTGTGTTCTTTTCGAGAACTTTGTCTAAAACCGAAAGGAACTATAGTCAACTTGATAAAGAGGCCCTCGCTATTGTATCCGCAATTAAACGTTTCCATGAATATGTATATGGGAGACCCTTTACCATAATTACAGACCACAAACCGTTACTTGTGATCTTGGCGGGAAATAAACAAACTCCCCATATATTATCACCAAGAATGACATGTTGGTCAGAGTTTTTAGCCGCTTATGATTACCGTTTGCAACATCGCCCGGGGAAAACCATTCCCCACGCTGATGCTTTGAGCCGCTCGCCACTACCAGACATTATAGAGGATCCTGCTCCGACCGTTACCGTACTACAGATAAAAACCCTCAAATCACCACCATTAACCGCTTGAGACATAGCCTTAGAGACAAAAAAAGACCCTGTTTTGGCACAAGTCCTCAGCTGGATAGAACGCGGTTGGCCGATAAGTGAAACTGATGACACGTTCAAGCCATTTAAAAATCGTCAAACAGAACTGTTCTCCCAGAAAGGTTGCATAGTATGGGGAGACAGAGTCATAGTTCCAAAAAAGCTACAAGATAGGGTATTGAAAATGCTGCACGAGGGACTTCAAGGCATCATGCGGATGAAGGCATTGGCCAGGAGTTATGCATGGTGGCCTGGTTTAGATAGAGAAATAGAAACATGGGTAGCAAAATGCAGTAAATGCCAGGAGACTCACCCTGCTCCTCCAAAGACTTCCCCAACTAAGTGGGAAACACCTCGAGGTCCGTGGTCCTATATCCACATCAATTTTGTGGGACCCACAAGAGGACACACTTTCCTATTAATGGTGGATGCCTATTCAAACTGGCTTGAAGTCCAAAAAATGGAAACCACCACCACAGACGCAGTCACTAAGAAATTGAATAAACTATTCGCTACCCACGGAATTCCTGATGTCCTCACCTCGGATAATGGCCCCCAATTCACTGCTCTGCCATTCGAACAATACCTGGCTGATCGGGGCATCCGCCATGCTTTAACATCAACCGCTCACCCTGCAGCCAATGGTAGGGCTGAGCGAATGGTTCAATTTGTAAAACAGATCCTGCATAAAATGGACCACGGCGACATTGACGACAAAATAAACTGAATGCTTTTTATTCAATATATATCCCCAAACAGCACCATGAACAAAACCCCAGCAGAAATCCTGATGGGCCGGAAACTTTGCTCGCATCTTGATCGCCTCCACCCAAACTACATGCCAGAACAGCCCCCAGGATCCAGCAGCAAGTGTCGGGCATTCCAGGAAGGTGACCCTGTGTTTGTGAAAAACTTCTCGGGCGACCCATTGTGGGTCCCTGCTACCATAATGCAACTTACGGGACCCCGATCATATTGTCTACTAACGGCAGATGGAAAGATGTGGAAATGCCACATAGACCAACTCTGTTCCCGATTAGCGCCAGAACCTCTAGCTGGGTGGGGTGGGGGTGGAAGGAACATGGAGGAGGACGAAGAAGAATTTGAAACCCAACAGCCCAGGGGATACTCACCATCCAAGGGAGAACTGGATCAGGGAGCGGCCTCGCCACATGACAACACTGCGATGGAGGTGGATCCAGGGAACCCGAAAGACAGTGCAACCCGGAACTACAGGCTTCACTATCCAGCCCAGCACACAGCCCACCAGAACCAGAACCAGAACGAAACCCGGTGGAACAGCGCAGGTCGAGCAGACAGGTGAAGCGGCCAGCCTATCTGTGTGAATACATCACCCCACCCCTCAGATGGAACCAAGGGGGGAGGGGTGTTATGGATTGAACCATCGCAGCGATACAACCAGTTTCATCTTACAACAGGCTTGTAATCCTGCAAGTCTTATTGGCCCATGAATAGCAAGTTGCGATTGGTCAGGCTTGGCCAGTCTGATTGGCTGTTAACGGAAGCCCCTGATTGGATGCTTATGAAAGTGATAGACTCAGTTCATTGGTTGTTTAACGGCAGCAAGCTCTATAAAAGAGCTACTGCTGCCCAGGATTTTTGCTCCAGTCTTTCTTGTTTAATAAAGAGTTGAAGTCACAGTCCGATGTCTCATCTCCATTCTTATGCCCATGCCCAGAACTTAACAGATACAATAAGCGATCAAATCATACTAGGAAACAGTCAATATAAATCATAAGTGTACAAGCGACAAAGTTACAGTCATACAGTCACAAGTGGGAGCGGATGGGTGATAAGGAGTGATGACAAGATTAACAGTAATAGTAGTGCAGACTTTGTAATAGTTGAACAGGGTTGAGGGAATTATTTGTTTAGCAGAATGATGGCTTTCGGGGAAAAAGAAATGCCTTCTACATGGCATAAATTAATCTAATTTAAATGTATTCAAAGTAAATATATATTTACATCATTTTGTCATGATATCACATCATGATATCTAAAGGAAACAAACAAGCTAGAGTGGACATATGGAGCCTGTGTGATGATGATGTCTATAAATAAAGAGAAACTGTCCATCTATCCATCCATCTCTCCATCATCTCCCAACTTATTTCTTTGCCTACTTTACTGGAGCTTGAAAGATTCACTTATCCACTATGTTCCATCTTCTTAAATCTACTACTCACATTGACTGTTGTTTTGTTCTTCTGCCTTTGCAGATATTTGTGCCACATACAACAAAGCTTTTGTTTTTGCGGTTTTGTTTTGAGGACAGTGCAAATATGCAAGCTGCAGAATTGTAATCACACTTGATTAGCAAGAAAAAACCCAGCTCTTTTACATGGTAACTACTGCTTAGTGGGAGAACAATTATGTGATTAGGGTTTGCTTCTTTCTAAGCTAAAGTGTTATCAGGAGATCAAATAGTGAAGTTTATGGGATGATTGGTCTTTGAGTTGTTCTATTTATTTCTTATATCATCTCCAGGTGATACTCGCTACATTACCATCTGGGAGACATGAATTCTATTTATTGTTATAAGTTGTGTTCAAAATCGAGTTTTTATATTTTCTAATTAATTGCTTTGTTTTGTAGTGGGAAAAAGAAGTAGGGGTATGATTGCTATCAAAAATAAAATCTTATTTTCCCGTAATACTGGGAATTTGTCCCAACCCTATTATGATTAACTTGTTAGATAACAGCAATTATTTGACCTTGATGACCTCAGAAATGCTGAACTGGCCAGAATTTAGCTAGTTCTTGAAAGAACTTACTATGAAATCTCAGGGCTGTAAACTGTTTGGGAAGTCAAATAATACATCTTGGAAGAAGATATGAAAAACTACTGATATACTGTTGCCAAGGAAATAACAGATAGAAATCTATGAAGTCATTAGAGGTCATGTTCTATTTTGAGAGAGATGCCATCTATATTGTGGTATTATGACTCCAATTGTAGATAGAGAATAATTAGGACTGCAGAAAAAACAATTACCGTATATACTCGAGTATAAGTCAACCTGAATATAAGCCGAGACACCTAATTTAACCACAAAAAACTGGGAAAACTTATTGACTTGAGTATAAGCCAAGGGTGGGAAATGCAGCAGCTACTGGTAAATTTCAAAAATAAAAATAGATACCAATAAAAACTTTCACTAGGACAGTTGAGAATAAGTTTGATGTTCACAATTTCCTCTTTGAAAGAGACCAGTAAATAGGGAAGAAAAAGAAGTGTCTTTTTTCACACTTTTCACACTGCAGTGAACAAAAATGGCATCATAGGAACAGGCTTATTCTCAGTCCAAAGATTTGTTTCTGATTTCTTCCCTGATTTAAGGGAAATTTGGGAAACGATCTCACTATCATGAAAGGTTTAATTGATTCACTAACCCAAAAGATGATGATGATGTTGACAGTGGGAGGCAGGAGTCATTCTCTCCCTTGCAAGAAAAAAGCAAGAGCCGTTCTTATCATCTCTCTCTCTCTCTCCCCGTAATACAGTCAAGCCCTTTCCAGCACGCGCGATCTGCCTTCGCCACTTTGCACCTTGCAAATGCAAAATCCTGGGGTTTTTGCATTTGCAAGGTGCAAAGCGGCTCTTTTTTTTTTTTTTTTTTTGCTCTGATTGGCCCCCGCGGCTTTCGTTCCGTTCCTGAGGAGGGAGCCCACGGGGTCTCCTCCTCTCACCAGCAGGGGGTGGGGGGGACTCCTCCTCCATTATCATCTGGGGAACCGTCCTTTCCCACTCGCGATACGCTTGGCTGCCTGGCCCCACCTGATCGCCCTCCCGGTCCGGGCTTGCTTCCCCCACCCCCTCGGTGGAAGTGCCATCCGAGGATACCGAAAACCCTTCAGGAGCCCTGGGCGGGCGGTTTGGGGCTGAAGGTGGGGAGAGAGGGAGGCCGATCATTTCCTGCCATGATTTTGCCTGGTTTTAATCCTGATCCTTGAGGGCAAAACTGCGTCTGGAAGGGGTTGCGGCATCATCGCTTCCCCCACCCCCTCGGTGGAAGTGCCATCCGAGGATACCGAAAGCCCTTCAGGAGCCCTGGGCGGGTGGTTTGGGGCTGAAGGTGGGGAGGGAGGGAGGCCGATCATTTCCTGTCTGAGCATTCTCACATGGCGGTGGGTCATTTTTTTTTCAGAGGGGAATCTGACTCGAGTATAAGCCGAGGACGGTTTTTTCAGCACAAAAAATGGGCTGAAAAACTCAGCTTATACTCGAGTATATACGGTACCACCAACTTGCCTTCCATGGAGGACCTGTATGCAACACAAGTAAAAAAGAGGGCTCTGAAAATATTTACAGACCCCTCACATCCTGGACATAAACTGTTTCAACTCCTTCCCTCAAAACGACTATATAGAGCATGCACACCAGAACAACTAGACACAAGAACAGTTTTTTTCCCAAATGCCATCACTCTTCTAAACAAATAATTCCCTCAACCCTGTTCAACTATTTAAGTCTGCACTACTAATATTAATCTTCTCATCACTCCTTATCACCCATCCCCTCCCACGTATGACTGTATGACTGTAACTTTATCCCTTGTATACTTACGATTTATATTGACTGTTTCCTAGTATGATTGATTGCTTATTGTACCCTATGACTATCATTAAGTGTCGTACCTTATGATTCTCCACTCCTGATGAATGTATCTTTTCTTTTATGTATACTGAGAGTATTTTTGCCAAAACAAATTCCTTGTATGTCCAATCACACTTGGCCAATAAAGTGTTCTATTCTATTCTATTCTATTCTATTCTATTCTATTCTATTCTATTCTATTCTATTCTATTCTATTCTATTCTATTCTCCAATTGTAGATATTTTTCCTTCCTTCCTTCCTTCCTTCCTTCCTTCCTTCCTTCCTTCCTTCCTGGATTTCTGTGGGGTGAGCGCTAAATTATTTGAAGAGAGTTTGATTCAGAATTTTCTTAAATTTCATTACTTGCAATAAAGAGATTCCTCTTTACTCATAACACAATAGGACTTTCCATATAGTTACACATAGAGAAGTCTAGAATATAATTTTATTGTTATGCTTAGTCTAACTGGGTACTAAGGTGTTAAACTGTCTCTCTTTATAAAAATTGAAATGCTTCTAGAGCATTTCTACACATTCTACATATGTATGAAAATATTTGAAAAGCAATTATAACTTGTCTTTAATTTTTACCTTAGTGAACATGAAAAAAAAACATGAAAGAGAGGGGGAGGAATTAAAAAAAGCCCCAATCAATAGACAAGAACATAATATTAAGTAAATTAAGTATGAACTCTCAGAATATTAGTTCTGTTTATTTAAATACATTATATCATCTTCAAACTACAGATCGTTTATTCCAATCAAGTAGAGGAATGAATATCAACAATAGTAATCAGCCCAATATAAAATATAAATGAAACATAAATACAATATAAAGAAAATGATATTTATTTAAATATAACTTTAAATAAGGGATGAAAAAAAGTTACAGTCTCATTTGCTCAATAGGAAATCTGCCCTTAATTAACAAATCATCCATAACTTGAGAGTTAATACTATATCATGAGAAATATCAGATGTGGTACAAGCCCATGGGTAGAATTATAGTCTAAGAATAGTCTCCGTGATACATTAAATGCTCAATTAGATTTATCTTTCAAATACAAGGTTAATATAGACATTGATGTGTGCTCCCAGGATTCTGACATTTGTGCTGGAACAATTGTAAAATAAAATCACATTCTACCTGGTGTTTTAGGGACTGAAAGGTGCTCCTTTGGGCAGGACAGAAGAAATGAGAGATGACTGTGTCCTTCACCACATTGGAAAAAGAAAAAGAAAAAAAAAACAAAAGGTATTTTGACACAAAGCAAACATGCAATTCTAAGTTGTGCTTTCCAAGATGCTCCTTTCCTCAGACCCTTATAAATGACACATCACTTATCACTCAGTATGGAAATTAGTCTAAGACAGTAAATATCTATAACAAATGCCGCCATGTTTTTCTATCGCTATTGGAGAACATTCATTGTGTCATTAGCGAACAACTGAGTACATATTCATGAATATTTTTGACAGAACGGGCAAGCGGGATAAGAGTTGTAAGAAAGGCACACAGTTTACTCTTGAAGGAGCCCTTGAGGACTATTTAAATGCCCACTTCACAAGGCAAGGTAGAGATTTGTTTCTCGATAGATAATTCCTTTTAGCTGGAATGAAATCAAAGGAATACGATGTTACTAAACACTCTCTGATCAGCCTTCTGTTTGAAAGAAACCCAATTGCTACAACCAGGGATTCAAAAATTTCAACAACGGGTTCTCTACCCAGTTTCTGGGTGGGCATGGCTGTTTTGGGTGTGGCCTAGTCAGCCCCCTGCACCACTATTCCTTGAAGACAGGTGGTCATTTGCATCCTTTCAGAGGGTTGGTGAAACACTTGGAGGTTTATCTGTGTCCTCAGGGTAAAATGAGTTATGCTAATGATTTCTGCATTTTTTCTCCCTGGAAATCCTTTCTTATTCCCACACCATTCAAAGAGTCTTCATCCCAAATTGTATAGCTACAAGTCTGTAGAGATTCTTAGTCATTCAGGTCATGCTTGTCCCAAAGGTGCTTTTTCAGGAGGCAAATGGAGTTTCTGGTTTTTTTCTTTTGAAGAAGACTCCACTCCTCTACTTGTAGCAGAAAAACTTATGCCACCAGACTGGAAATTTTAAACCTAGAAAACCTAAAACTACGTCGCCTTAGGTCTGATCTAAGTATAGTATATAAAATCATACATTGCAATGTCCTACCTGTCAATGAATACTTCAGCTTCAACCACAACAATGCAAGAGCACACAATAGATACAAACTCAAGGTAAACCGCAACAAACTTGATTGCAGGAAACATGACTTTAGCAACAGAGTTGTCAACATCTGGAATACTCTACCTGACTCTGTGGTTTCTTCCCCAAACTCCAAAACTCCAAACTATTGACCTCACCCCTTTCCTAAGAAGTCTGTAGGGGGCGTGTATAAGCGCACCAACATGCCTACCGTCCCTGTCCTATTGTTTCTTTTATTTTTATTCATATCCATTTCATGTATTCATGGCCATGTTTATACTTATACCTGTTTTCTAATAATCACTTGACAAATAAGTTTCTTCAGCTCTGACAGGATAGTGGGAATTGTGATGACCTGGGACATGGCATTAAGGCAACACAGTCAAATAAGCAAGAAGTGTCCCTTTAGTACCTGCAACTTTGCCCCCAATGTCCAGGTTACCTTCAGCTGGAGAAAAATCTCTCCCAAAAACAGTCTTTAAGTGGGGGAAATTCAGTCAGAAAACAAAGTACTTACAAACTTTAAATAAAAATCCACACAAACCTCATTGCAGTAATTAACTTGACAGGGCAGGAGAAGGAATTGCAGACTTGAAAGCACAGCAAAACTTACATAGTTGGGAAGATGCCTGTAGCCCAGATAAACTTTGATGATACCAGATAATTCACAATTTGCTCTCAACAACTTTGCTGTGTGCAGCTTCCCTTTTTAAACACTGTGTTCCCAGCTGCAGCAAATGAAGGGAAGCAGGGCCCTTTCCTCCCCTGTAAGCTATGCAACTCACATTGCTCTCTTCTATGTTCTTCCCTGCATGCCCTAGGATTAAGTGAGGTGGGCCTGGGTTTTCCTCCGAAGTCCCTCTCCCTTGCTTTGCTTCTCCCCTGCTCTTCCCAGCTGGACTTTGCCCTTCCCCAGTTTCTTCCACAGCCAATGGAGCCACACTCCCACTCCCTGTCAGCTGCTCAGCCTCCCCCTCTGAATCAGATTCTGATTGGGGCATGACAGGAATGGAAGGAGTCACTGTCTTACAGGGAGACTCTAGTGAGCCTGGATTAGGTGACAACACACTTCTCTGACCACTAGTCTCATTGGAGAAATAGTACCCAAACCTCTGAGTTAATCAATTTACTCTCCTTTGTTTCTGAGCTGGAAAAAGAAACTGTAGATCTGGCATTCAAAAACCTGAACAACCCTCTAGATGGCAGCAACAATTGAGAGGGTTTCTGTTTTTTTTGCTGCTGTCCAATAAGGGTCCATAGTGTCCAGCTTCATTAGCTCTAGTAAATATTGTGACATTGTGGGAGAAAGGCAGAAAGAATTGGAAAGTAGAGTTAAACTTATCATAAGCTTGGAATCCTTGCATTGCCACAAGAGATCCGAGTCTAATGCCAATGTAGTGTTGACTATTAGATGACTAGATTCTTGTATATACAGTAGGTTTCAATAAATCTCCCATGCTGCAACTTTATAAATGATATTGATACTTTGTTCCTAAGGTTCATTGATTTGAGAATGATTCAGGGGAAGAGTTTCCATTTATTAATAAGGACCATGGATGATCTTCAGCGTGATATTTTCAAGATGCCATATTAAAATAAAGACTATCTTGAAAAACAAGGAATGATACCTACTTGCAGATTGTTATCCTGAGCACTGATTCTTAAGACAGTCCAAAGTTTCTAATGGTTGAATAAAAAAAGAAAAATGAGACATGGTGGTAGAGAAAGTGAGAAACAGGAATCATTCTGATATGATATGAGCCCTGGTGGCACAGTGAATAGAGTAGAGTAAAGTAGAGTAGAGTAGAGTAGAGTAGAGTAGAGTAGAGTAGAGTAGAGTAGAGTAGAGTAGAGTAGAGTAGAGTAGAGTAGAACAGTACAGAACAGAACAGAACAGAATAGAATGGCAGAGTTGGAGGTCTTCTAGTCCAACCCCCTGCTTAGGCAGGAAACCGTACACCACTTCAGACAAATGGTTATTCAACATCTTTTTAAAAACTTCCAGTGTTGGAACATTTACAACTTCTGGAGGCAAGTTGTTCCACTGATTAATTGTTCTGACTGTCAGGAAATTTCTCCTTAGTTCTAAATTGCTTCTCTTCTTGATTAATTTCCATCCATTGTGTTTTGTCCTGTCCTCAGGTGCTTTGGAGAACAGCTTGACTCCCTCTTCTTTGTGGCAACCCCTGAGATATTGGAACACTGCTATCATGCCTCCCCTCCCAGTCCTTCTTTTCATTAGACTAGCCATGTTCAGTTCCAGCAACCATTCTTCATATGTTTTATCCTCCAGTCCCCTAATCATCTTGGTTATTCTTCTCTGCACTCTTTCTAGAGTCTCAACATCTTTTTTTACATCATGGTGACCAAAACTGGATGCAGTATTCCAAGTTTTGCCTTTCCAAGGCATTATAAAATGGTATTAATAATTCACATGATGTTGATCCCTCTGTTTATGTAGCCTAGAACTGTGTTTTAGCTGCAACACATAGCTGCACCACACTGCTGGCTCATATTTCAGTGATTGTCCACTAGGACTCCAAGATCCTTCTCATAGTTACTAATATTGAGCAAGGTACCACCTATACTGTATCTGTGCATTTGTTTTTTCTTGCCTAAATGTGGAACCTTATTTTTTTCACAATTGAATTTCATTTGGTTAGATAGTGCCTAGTGGTTGAAGTATAGTATTGCAGGCAAACTCTGCTCACAGCCTGGAGTTCAATCATAATGGGGCTTGGCCTTCCATCCTTCTGTGGTCATTAAAATGAGGACCCAGATTGTTGGGGAAATTCTTGTACAATGTAAACTCCCCAAAGAGTGCTGTAAAAAGCTATGGGACAACATATCAGCATACATGCTACTGTTAACGGCTATAACACATCAATGCTCAGGATTTCCCCTTTCTGTTTAAAATAAGAAAGCTAAAAACTACTTTAACCTCAACCTTTAGATACTACTATAACTAATAGCGAGGTGGAAAAGCATGCTATAATCATATAGCATGACATTATAATCACAGGTATTCTGATAGCTCTCAATAATATGTATTATGTGATATAATAACATAGCATGCTCCTATTACAGCATGGATGAGGGGTCAGATGGATAGGTGTGAATGCAGAAGCTCAAGTGGATTAAAACTCAGATTTTTTTTTCCAAAGAAGCCATGCAAGACAGAGCACCTTGTACATAATCATCTTACTTGACAAGTGCAGGTAAGGCATAGAAAGTGTCTGGATCTTTAGCAATATGGGTGTTGCCCCTAGCAACAGTGCATGAAAGCTGCCACTCACACTTGTTATAAGAAGTTAAGGGAACATACTTCACTTGCTATTCCTTTAATCCTACCTTCACAGGAGTGTCGGTCACTCTATAAAGAAAATTATATCTTGCTCCCATGTACTGTAAACACTTTAGTGGTGCCAAAGACATTTCTTTTCAGGGATATTGATCTTATGACAATGTTTTATTAAATAGCCTTTTATTTCTATTATGTCAAATGATAAATGTAGATTTAATAACTTGCATGAAGGCTGTTGATGGAATAAATTGATGGGGCTTCACACCGCCATTATTAACCTCTGGTGTTTGAGGTACTTTAGTTACAAAACTGTTGTGGGTTTGTGTGTGATGCTCTTTGCAGCTTTATATTGTTTGCATCTATTAACTGAGCTAACATAGTGAATGATGGCACAGATTAAGATAGAATCATTTGTTTATACTTTGGAAGTACAAAATGTGAAATAATGTTGAGTCCTTAGAAACATCTTGTTGTTTTATTGCTATATTATTTTAGAACAGATTTTTAATCAGTGGTTCCAATTTGAACTGCATTTATTTTATGGTTGCATTTTCCAGTTTATATTTTGCTTTATCATTTAAAAATATTACAAATTTCTCAGTTGTCACAATGGTGTCATTTTCTATGGAATCAATTTGGAGCAAACACATTCATCTTTAAAGAATAATTAGTCTGTTGCCAAAATATCATATTAAAATCCATGTTTTAAAAATTAATAATAGCATAAATTTATACTGTGTTGTGAAATAATTGTACACATTTCCCCCTTACTTTCAGCTATACTATTACATTTCATAATATAATAATTACTGTTAAAACCGGACTACTGTAAAATGTTATTAGAGAATAATTTCAACTGCTGTGATTAAAAATATCACCAGGAAATTCTGTGTTTTATTAATGGTTACAATAAAAAAAATAAGATTTGAATCTGTGAAAAATGAAGGAGATTGCAATTTTAACAATGTACCAGGCAACATGTTTAAATCCAAGATTAAAATAATTTTTAATTAAAGTAGTGCATTAGTGACACTTTTGCCAAAGAAACATATATTTCATCATCAGGAGTATGGTTGGTGAAATCAAGCTTCTATAACACTTCTGATCATATAAATGTAACTTATTCCTTCATTTATTATGCTCAGTGACTTAACAGATGTCTTCAATTTTCTTAGCAATAATACAGAAATATTTGGACTTGTCTCTTTCTGTTTGTTGTTGTTGTTTGTCACTAATCTAATTTAGTTATCTCTCTTGATATTTCTCAGTTATCTCCCATCCAACTACCAATCTATTCTAACACTGCTCAACTTTTGATTTTAACTAGTTGCTACCTAATTCTTCTTATATAAGAGATTAGCTTAGTGAAGTTTTCCAAGACAAGTAAAGTACCTAGTTTGATATAGCAAGAATTGATGGCAGGTGGACTAAGGTGATCCCCTCTGATAAAATGATCCTCTCTGATAAAAAGCATCCATGAATGAGACCTAAAACAAGATGGATCGACAACACCAGCAAGTATTGTGGGCTTAATTGGCAAAAGAAAACTCAGGACTATATTGTTTGGAAACATGCAGAAGAGGCCTTCATCCAGCAGTGAATAGAAAATGGAGAAAAAAAGAAGAAGGAGGAGAAGGGGAAGGGGAAGGAAAGGGGAAAGGAGGAGGAGGAGGAGGAGGAGGAGGAGGAGGAGGAGGAGGAGGAGGAGGAGGAGGAGGAGGAGAATGAGAAAGGGAAGAGGAGGAGGAGGAGGAGGAGGAGGAGGAGGAGGAGGAGGAGGAGGAGGAGGAGGAGGAGGAGGAGGAGGAGGAGGAGAAAGGGAAGAGGAGGAGAAGAAGGAGGAGGAGGAGGAGGAGGAGAAGGAGGAGGAGGAGAAGAAGAAGAAGAAAAAGAAGAAGAAGAAGAAGAAGAAGAAGAAGAAGAAGAAGAAGAAGAAGAAGAAGAAGAAGAAGAAGAAGAAGAAGAAGAAGAAGAAGAAGAAGAAGAAGAAGAAGAAGAAGAAGCCGCCTTGGAGAATTGCTGTCTGATTGCTATGATATTGACTTGCATAGACCAAAGATTTGATATAATTTGGCTAATTCGGTACCAGGTAGCTTCTAAGCATGTGCAAATAAGCTGAAGTAGCAAACCTGTCAAGCATCAGGGGAATGGGTATAAAGGGTATCAGGTAGTTCAAACGGGTATAAAGATTTACTGCATATAAAGATTTAATCTCTCTGCAAGACTCTGAACTACTCACGGTCAAGGGAAATAAGTGGGAGATAAGAAGGAAATCATGGTGGGCTTGACTTAGATCTTCTGTGGGTGCGAAGGGGCTCATGACAGATGATGCATTTAACCCCTCCTTCATGTTCAGCCTGGCCATCTCCTACAAAAATTGATTGTCAAGGAGCTTTCTCATGAGTGGCAGGACTTGGCTTTATCAGGTTGCTACAATGCCAGGGAAACAGGCATACTGCAGAGAAAGAATCTGGATAATATTGATAGTTAATGTTTAGGCCAGTGCAGGTAAGTGTTAGCCAAGCACTCCCCTTTGCTAATGTCTCCTCTTACTGCAAATAATGACAGATGGGCCTATCTGTTTATTGTAGAGCATAAGGTACATTAAGGTTTCTGTGCTTACTATGCAGATATATATATATTTTCCTACCCTAGCAAGAGAAGTTAAAATGGATTTGCTATCCAGAGTCACTTTCTGACAGATGGCAGCCATATAAATTGGATTAATAAATTAATTAAAATAAATATGTGGGATGACCTTTCTGGGTATTAAGCTCTATCTTCCATTTTTGTCATTTTGTTTTATTTTATTTTTGTCTCAGTGCCTGATCATTTTCTAAAGTCTCTGCCTTCTAATTCTTTGCCACTAAATCTACTACCACAACTGAATCCAATCCCCATTTTGTCAATACCTATACATGATAACAAAGAATCAGTCTTTCTCTTCTCAAGGTGATTAGTTCTTTCTTTCTTAATCCAAGTTTCATTTTTCCCCAAGAAAAAAATTGATGTCCAACCTTATGTTTTCAAGGAACCATTTTGATGGTCAACTCTCTGTACCCAACATTCAGCTGATTTTGTCACATTGTCTCAAAAGTTTCTTTACCTTCCAAGTTCTCAATTATCTCTTCTATAAGGGTTTAATTTGAACAAAAGTTGCCCAAAGCTTTTGTGGGCAAATAGTTTTATTCTATGACCAATTGAACATCTGAAATCAACTTAGTCAATTTGTTTCAGAAACTTCACAACACAATGTTGCTTTATAGTGCTGACATAAAGCACTTCTTTCTTGTGAAGAAGAATTTCAAAATAATACTCTTTCCCATCCTCTGATAAATAAAATGGCTATTTTTAGCTATATCATTTTAAATTCAGATTTTATAAAGAAGAAATAATATGGATGTTCCTGCTAATCAAGTTATTGCTAAGTCTCAGAGCACTCCAGCTGCACTGCAAAGAAGTGTGAAAAAATTAAAGTTCAACCTTCTAAAAAAAAAAAAAGGAAAAAAAAAAGACACCAACCTATTTCTATTTATGATCCAATAATGGTTTGGGTGGGTTGAAAATAGCATTGATTCAGAGCATCAGCTGCATGATGATCAAGTTCAAGAAACAATTCCAAAATTAAATATGTTTTTTTGAAAAGCAGAATATTCAATAATATTTTTTTAAAAAAAATTCTTAGCATTCTTATAATGAAATTACAACCAGAAATTAATGTCATCATTTCAACAGGATTCCGCCCCCCCATATGCATGTATAGGATTGGAATCCTAAGTATGATGTCTAAATTATAAGTGTCAACTCATAAAACATTTCTATGCCTGTTTCAGAGTTGCCATGAACAGGCAAAGAAATTGCTATGCTATGAAATTGAATATGAAAGCTGAATATGTAAACATGGTCATGTTTGTATTGAAATGTAAAAACTTGGAACCCCATTGTTCACCCAAAGAGATGTTTTGATAAAAAAAAAAAAAAAAATTGCAAAAAAAAATATATAAAATGAGGAATGAATGCTACAAAGATGAGGGTAAATATGAGATAGTAACTGAATGATATGTATAGGCAGATAAAACCTAACAACTAAGAATGTACTCGAAGATGGTAAGAAATGGTTAAGATAAAAAAAGGCAGGAAAAAAAATACAACATGTTTTTGATAGGAATTTAAAAAAAAAAAAGATTTCGGAAGTGGGTGAAAAGCTATAAAGTGAAGAATAAATTGGATTAAAACTCCAAAGGAGGAAATGGGAGGGGGAATTAAGTAATGCAGAAGTATTTCAGAAATTTATATGAGAATGATAGCAATATAGAATGCATTTGCAGTGAACATTCTAACTGTGTGCCTCAGGGGGATGGGAAATGGAAAAGAAGTCTTAAATGTTGTGAGTTTGTTTGTTAGGCTACAGGTAAAAATGGGGTAACTGAAGATATTAAAATTTGGATGAACTTTTGTTTATGAAATGACTGAACAAACTGCTCTTTCTCTCTCTCTCTCCCTCTCTCCTTCTCCCTACTGATCCCTCTCCTCTTCCCCTTTCCCTCCTCCTCTCTATCTCTCTCTCCATCCCTGTCTCCTCTCTATCTCTCCATCCTCCTCCCTGTTATGTTTGGAGCATGGGCGAGAAAGAATGGAGACAAGTCTCTGAACGGTGAACTTCAGCTCTTTATTTACATAGTGACTTCTGGCTTCTAAAGTAGTTTTAACCCGCCTTATATAGGCAAACCCAGTAATTATTAACCAATAACCAATGAGGAGCGCTAGCTCTCATAACCAATAGGAACTCTCTGTTAAGGGCCAATCGGATTCCCCGGAGTGGGCCAATCAGATCCGGCCGTTTAACAACCAATCAGAAGTGCAGGGCCAGAACCCTGCACTTTACTCCAAGCTCACGCTTCATTAAAAATTTATACATTCACAACACCCCTTCCCCCTGGCTTCTGTTTGCAGGGCACAGTTACATAGTCCTTTAGGTAGGACGGTTGTTTTATTAGTCTCTTTGATTTTTGCTGTGTCATTTGGCTGTAATCACGCTGAGGTAGATTGTTGTTTGGCAGTGGGGCTGTTTCTGGTTCAGAGTTCATTTCCCCGTCGTTGCCCATGTTCTCTGTAATTCCCTGAGGTTCAACTGTTTCCCTCTCTGGTTCCACTTCCTGAGTCTCTATTATACCGTCGTTCCCTTCGAACGGGTTTTCTTCTCCTTGGAATTCATCTTCTTCTGTACCTTCCCCCACCCCTCAGTCTGATCATAGGGTAGTTCAGGACTGCCCGCCGGAAGCCACGATCATAATTGATCCATATGGCGTATCCATAGTCTATTGTCAAGGCATTGTACAAGGTAGGATCTTGGGCCAGTTACACAAACTACTGTCGCCTCCACCCACAATGGGTTGCCCGATAGGTTTTTAGCATATACCAAATCTCCTACCTGGAAGGCACGACAGCAGCCGTTGGATCCTAGTGGTTTTTCCAGTTCGTAAGCTGGGTGTAACTGGTCGAGGTGGGAGTGGAGTTTTCGTCCCATTAGCAGTTCGGAGGGAGTTTTGTTGGTGATGCTATGTGGTGTGATGTGTTGTAAAAAAAGGATTCGATTGATCTTGTCGTCAATGTTGTCGTAGTCTACCTTCTGTAAGGTTTTTTTCACAAATTGTACCATGCGTTCTGCTTTGCCATTGGTCGCAGGGTGCGCAGGCGAGATGAGAGCATGTCGAATGCTGCGGTCAGCGAGGTACTGCTCGAATGACAGTAAATTGGGGCCCGTTATCGGATACCAGGACATCTGGTAGTCCGTGGGTTGCAAATAGTCTTTCCAAGGTTTTGATAACCTCCTCGGAATTTGTAGTTGTCATTCAATGAATCTTGAGCCAATTTGAATAGGTGTCAATGGTAAGTAGAAAGGTGTGGCCTTTGGTCAGCCCCACGAAGTCCAAGTGAATTCGGGACCAGGGTCCGCGTGGTGTCTCCCATTCAGTAGGAATGGCTTTAGGTGGGGCGTTGCTCACTTCCTGACATTTTGGACAAGCTTTAACCCAATGTTCAATTTGCTTGTCAATGCCCGGCCACCATGCGTAGCTTTGTGCAAGGGCTTTCATTCGCACGATGCCGGGGTGGCCATCATGCAAGGTTCTCAGAAGCGCTTTCTGGAGTCGTTATGGGATAACAACTCTATCGCCCAAAATGTCACAGCCTTTTTGGGAAAACAACTCGGTTTGTCGAGTCTTGAATGGTGTGAAGTCATCTGATAATTGGTCCAATGGCCATCCGTATTGTACCCAGCTTAGGACTTGCGCTAAGGTGGGGTCATGTTTGGTTTCTCTCGCGATATCTCAGGCAGTTAATGGCAGCGAGTTGAGTGCCTCAATTTGCAACGTGGTTACCGTTGGTGCAGGATCATCGAGAGTCTCTGGAAGCAGTGCTCGGCTCAATGCGTTGGCGTGGGGAATGGCTTTCCCCGGGCGGTATTGCAGCCGATAGTTATAAGCAGCCAAGAATTCTGACCAGCGAGTCATCCTAGGGGATAATATGTTGGGAGTCAGCTTATCTCTGGCTATTATCCCCAATAATGGTTTGTGGTCAGTCATGATAGTAAAAGCCCGGCCATACACGTACTTGTGGAATCTTTTAACGGCTGACACAATTGCTAGGGCTTCTTTATCGATTTGTCCATAATTTCGCTCAGTTTTTGAAAGTGTCTTTGAAAAATATGCAACAGGGGCTTCGTTCCCATTAGGCAGTACGTGGCTCAAAATGGCGCCCACTCCGAAAGGCGAAGCATCACATGTTATATTTAACAGTAAAGTCTTGTTATACTGCATGAGTACAGAGTCAGAAGTGAGCAGTTTTTTTTAACATTGTGGAACGCCTGTTCTTCTCAGTGACCCCATAACCAATTTGCTTTCTTATCTAACAACCGGTGTAACAGTTCAGCGACTGTTGCTTTATGCGGTAAAAATACATTATAAAAATTGATGAGGCCTAGGAACCCCTGGAGATTGGCCTTGTTTCGTGGCCTGGGAGCATTTTTTATCACCCTTAGTTTACTTTCAGTAGGGTGAATACCCTGGCTATCAATTAGGTACCCTAAAAACTCAACACTGTCAGTACACAATTTACATTTGTTTTTCTTTACTTTAAGACCGACCTCTTGGAATTTTTTTAGGACTAATTTTAACCAGTCCTGTAAGATTTTTTTTGTTGGGGCCGCAATTAATATATCGTCAAAATAGGGGACCACACCCTTAATCCCTTGTAATAACCTCTCCATAAGGCTCTGAAAAATCCCTGGGGCTACACTAACTCCGAATTGAAGCCGGGTACATTTAAAGGCACCTCGGTGCATCACAATCATTTGTGCCAGTGCCGTCTTTTCATCAACAGGTACTTGCTGATATGCCTGAGCTAAGTCTAATTTAGCGAAGACTTTCCCGCCTCCCCAGGGAGTGGAGGAGATGCTGCACCACCGGCACTGGATATGCGTTCTGCTTTAGGGCGTGGTTCAAAGTGGCCCGGTAGTCCCCACAAATTCGGATCGACCCATCTGGCATAATGGGTGTTACGATTGGGGTTTCCCAGGGGGAGTGATCGATGGGCTCTTTCACCCCCTGAGCTATCAGCTTGTCGAGTTGTTCATCGATTTTTGACTTTAAGGCAAATGGAACTCGACGGGGCTTAAGTTGGATGGGAGCTATCTTTGGGTGTAGAATGAAATCGGGGTCCCCTTGTACTCGCCTAAGCTGTCCGTGAAGACATCCCTGAACTCATGGCTGAGGTCTCCCTCCCAGTCACTTCCGCTGACTTGGTTTATGCCGGCCACTTCAATGCCGAGTGGCATGAACCATTGGAGGCCTAGTAGGCTAGGCCTGTCTCTATCGATGACAGTTAGTGGTAAGTATGCTGTGTGCTTCTTGAAGGAGACTCAGACTCGGCAGGGACCAACGACGGGGATTCGATTCCCTTGGTAGTCCTTGAGGATGAGTCTTTGGAAGCGGAGATCTTGGCGTTGAATCGTGGGGATGAGTTGTTGAAGGGTCTTCCAGGACACCATCAAGAGGGACGATCCCGAGTCGACTTCCATGTGGCAAGGCTGGTTCTGGATGGCTACTGTGACTTGTATTTTCTTGGTGTCTAAAGCTGAGGCGTGACCGATAGTGATAGTATGATGAGCCTCTTCTCTCTGCAAAACTCGATTTCTGTAGGAGTGGTTTACTGGCTCTTGCCGTACAGGACGGTTTCCTGTCAATTGGTGATAATTAGTCTCTTTTGAGGCCTGGCCAGGTCCTGGTAAGCTTCAGCAGACCCGTCCGATGTGGCCTCTCTTCCTGCACTCATGGCAGAGCGCATCGCGGAATTTGCATTCGGACCTGTCATTGTTGGCCCCACAGCCAGTGTAAGGGTGTAAAGGCTTCGGATGGTGGTCCCGGTCAGACCGCAGTCGATGGGCCCCTTCTTCGTCGCTCTCTGATGACGAAGAGAGGTCTTCGTGGTGCGTCGTTGCAAGCTGCCCTTCTGACCTGGATAAAATGTCGCTTGTCGGTGGTGGTACCGGAGCGCGGTTTCGGCGAAGTTGTGCAGGCGACTTCCTGGTTGCTTCTGCTGCAGGCGATGGCGTTGGCAAGGCTGATGTCGCCTTTCGCCATCAGCTTGATTTGAATGCCTGGTGCATCTAGTCCCAGAACTATGCGATCTCTTAATGCTTCTTCTAAATCATTCTTCTAACCCGCAGAGGCCTCCCAAATTTTGGAGGTTTGCTATGAAGTCGGCCACGCTTTCTCCCTTTCGCTGGCTCCTCTGATAAAACTCGTGCCATCTCATGAGCGTAGGCACGGTCGGTGCGTAGCGGTCTCGTAGGAGAGGTTCGAGGTCATCCCAATCCATCACCTTCACTTCTCGGGGTTTTGCTAGTGCTTTAACCATCTTAAATATGGTTGGACCACAATGCGTTAGGAACACCGCCCATTTCTTTCCTGGTGTGGCGTCCTTTAAGTTGTTGGTTTCTAAGAACATTTGGAAGCGATCAATGTAGGACTCCCAGTCCTCCTGTACTGGATCTAATGGAGCGGGTGGTACGATGCCGTCGGACATGGTTCTGTTGTGTAGCATCGTCTGTCACATGCTCGGTGTTCTTCGAAGTTTCGTTGGTTCAGATGTCTCCACATCCCATCCTCGTTGCCAGTGTTATGTTTGGAGCATGGGCGAGAAAGAATGGAGACAAGCCTCTGAACAGTGAACTTCAGCTCTTTATTTACATAGTGACTTCTGGCTTCTAAAGTAGTTTTAACCCGCCTTATATAGGCAAACCCCAGTAATTATTAACCAATAACCAACGAGGAGCACTAGCTCTCATAACCAATAGGAACACTCTGTTAAGGGCCAATTGGATTCCCCGGAGCGGGCCAATCCAATCCGGCCGTTTAACAACCAATCAGAAGTGCAGGGCCAAAACCCTGCACTTTACTCCAAGCTCATGCTTTATTAAAACTTTATACATTCACAACACTCCCCATCTCCCTTTTTCCCCTTTCTTTCTCCCTCTTTCTTCCCCTCTCTCTGTTCCCCCTCTCCTTCTCTAGATAGTTGGAGAAATGCAGTTATCGTACTAATATACAAAGGGGAAAAAAAGGAACTAAAACAGTAGTGGGATTCAATTTTTTTTTTTACTACTAGTTCTGTGGGCTTGGCTTGGTGGGCATGGCAGGGGAAGGATACTGCAAAATCCCCCTTCCCTCCCTACCCCATTAACCTGCTTTCCAGCTCCTTTCTCCTGTGCAGGGCAACAAAAGAAGACCTAGCCGATCAGCTGGGATTCAATGGGAGGCAGAGAATGGATGGGGGCAGAGCCAGTCAGAGGTGGGATTTGCTGGTTCTCCGAACTACTCAAAACTTCCACTACTGGTTCTCCAGGACCTGTCAGAACTGGCTGTATACCACCTCTGAACTAAAACCCAGGGAGACAAATATAAAACAAAATGACTTAAACCTGACTCTAGAGAAGCATACACAGATGTTTAGAAGCAAGCAAACTAAACAGATATTGGTAATAAACTCTGAAACAGCAACTAGAGATAAGGAAGTTAATTGCCATCCAGTAAGTCACATTTGATCCCCAAACCCAACAGGTCAGTGGAAGAACAACATAGAGGTGACATGTGATGGTTGCTAGCAGACATAAATAAAAAGAAGACTGGATAGAAGATGAAAAGTATTGCAAGTTGTCCGTACCACTCCAATTTACAGAAAGTTTTCCTATATTCCTTTATCCCTCCTTTCCCCGGATCATTATCCAGCTGGACAAGTGAGCATATGCATGTGTGTTCAAGCAACTATAACTAATACAGCTTTTGTAATATAACAGAGATTCACAGTATGTTCCCGTGCACATTTCGTTACTGCAACAGGACTGAATGACAGCACTAAGGGAGGGCATAACATGTGCTGTACCTAAGCAAATATTTGCTAGAATTCTGAATAGAAAGCTGCAAGATATGTCAATGGCCAGAACTTGAGAAGTTTAGTGCTTTAAGAAGAAAGAAGCAGAGGCAGAGAAAGAGAGAGAGATGGAATATCTATTGTGATCTTAGCAAGATGTTGATGGGGACATGAAAGTGCATGCACATCTGTGCAGAAATGAAGAGATGTCTTCAGCTGAGAACTTGAATTATGTTTGGTTAATGTTAGATGCTACGATGGAATAAGGAGTATGGACTTGAAAATTAATATATTGACCACAAACATTGTTATCTTCCCCAGGGGAAATGGAGTGAATTATTGCAAGAAACATAAATTGCAAAAAACAAATTGAATTCTAAAGATGAGAAATGGATTGGTAAAAAAAAATAGGACATACAAATTCCTGAGGTTGACAGTAGATAATTAAAAATGGAATCAAGGTGCGGACTTTCAACCGTTGTTCTTAAATGAGTTATTGAGTTGGCCTGCTCAACAGGTATCTGAACCCTGCTGTGTTAATAGCCTTATCTATGACCTACAAACTGCTCTGGGAAGGAAGGAATGAACAAAACCACTTTATTCCCCAAATATCTATATTTTTTTTTCCTAACCGATATCACCCTCTTTCATACTGAACAGAAGCTCTTAGATTTCACCAATTGAAAGGACTCCTAATCTAAAGGGCTCCGGGTCAAAGAAATTTAAATGTTAATAAAACAAAGGAGGCCATTGTCGATTTCAGAAAGAACCGGCAAAGTCATACTCCACTCGGTATTAACGATGCAACTATAGAGTTGGTCAACAGTATAAAGTAACTCAGGGTGCAAATAACTAACAATCTGAACTGGTCTTTCCACATGTCATCCTTAGCGAAGTTTGCAAACCACCACCTGCATTTTCTGCCTCAGATGAGGAAAGCATATTTTGCTCCTTCTGTCCTGGCCACTTTTTAGGCGTGATGGGGAGTGTTTTAATAAACTGTATCACTGTTTGGTTTGGTGAAGGAAGCACCTCAGATAGAAAGTCCATATAGAGAGTGGTAAGGACCACAGATAGAATTATAGGAAGATCACTTCTTGTCATTCGGGATGCTGTTTTTTAGTGCTATGTGCTTAGAACTCAAAACATTGTTAGAAACCCCGCACACCCACTTTATGGTCTGTTTCTATCGCTCCCCTCTGGGAGGGGATTTTGAAGTATTTCTAGCAGGACTACCAGATTCTATAACAGCTTTGTTCCCTATGCCACCCGTCTGGTAAAATCACAATATTCGCTTTTCTTACCATATACATGCATACGTCTGAACTAGATTGTGTTGTTTCTCCATGCCATATAATATATGTGAGTATACGCATATTTATTTATTTATAACAATAACAGCAATAGCAATAGCACTTATATTATACCACTTTACAGTGCTTCTCTAAGCGATTTACAGAGCCAGCATATCCCCCCCCCCAACAATTTGGGTCCTCATTTTACCTACTTCGGAAGGATGGAAGACTGAGTCAACCTTGAGCCTGGTGAGATTCGAACTGCCAAATTGCAGGGAGCCGGCAGGCAGCAGAAGTAGCCTGCAGTACTGCACTCTAACCACTGCATCCCCATGGCTGATAAATAATAAAGTTATTATTATATTCAAAAATACTGGAAAATCTGGCTGTGCTACGAACCCCTTCCACCTGCATTATCGTTATCCTCCTGTCTGTCCTTTGGTTCAGAGTACAACTTATCTTTGCATTTTGCTGAATACCGATCTCATAAGTTGTTTGAGAAATATGTTGCAGCAGCATGATAGAAGTGTATGGCCCTGATTTTTCAAATGGATTGCTGCCCAATCACCATTTCCACTTGATCAGTTTTGCAATAACAAACATCTGTTTCTCCTATGTCATCCAATGATCTCGTATAAAATCCACTTAGGAAGAAAATGATTACCGGGCTATGTTGAAGCACTTACCTATTTGCAAAATGTTATCACTTCATACAGTATAAATGATATAGCAACATACATTTCTGTAATATGAGAAACAGTGATACCCCTCCATTAGCTTATTGTATCTTTACTCCATAAGTTTATCCTTTCTCCAAAATTGTTAATTATCTTTACCCTTATCAGGGAATCCACGGGCAAACATTTTTACAGTGGGATTTGTCGCAGATGGATGGGATTGTATCTGCTTTTTCATTTACTGTTTATTACCCTGTTACTGTTTATTACTGTTTATTTCCTTTACTGTTTATTATTCAAGTTATTTCTTTATTGAGTATGCTCAGGAAAGGTGACTTTTAAAGCTGATATGACAATGCTCCCCAAATCAATATGAATTTGGAAATATTTCCTAGATGTGCAAATAGAAAATCTGTGAAATTTGCCAGGCCTCGGAAATCAATATTGTTAGAATAATAGTCAAAATCTGTCATCCCTTCTTCGCTTGCAACATTCTGGCAATAGCCATATGTCAGTAATGTAATTAATCAGTGGAAATTAGAGAAACAAGAGAATGTCACATTTTGTGGAAACTTTTTTTTACTGCAAAGGTAAATTTTTGAACAACATGTCATAAATCAAAAACCAGAATATGACTTTTTTTTTCTTTTATTTCTATACCCAGTATAATCACAAGGCATAAGTAAAAAAGAAAGAAACAAGAATGTGATTTCTTACTACAGCAGCATAAGTTGCTCAATGAATAAGAAATGGTAGCTTTTACTGTTTTCTAAGCAGCCAAGCATTCAGCTAGCCTCTTTGTTGCTGCAGATGATGCTATTTCTTCTTTTTTTTGCTGAAGCATCATGGGACTCATAGTCCAAATCAAAATTATCTGTATAATGTCTTAGCAATTGAATTTGCCAACCAGCTGTTTCCAGTATTTCAAGGACTTTTCTCTATAAATCTCTTCTTGATTTGCATAATTCTTGGAAAAGTCCTCTTGGAAAAACACCTTTGGGACAATCATGGCCTGAAAATCTCCATAAGCATTCAAAGAAAGTAAGATAAAGTTATCTTGTTTAAGATAAGGATGAACGTATTTTTAAGTAGGCTTAATTTATTTTCAGGTTTTTAATGAGGATTCACATATCCAAAGCATAAATCCTAGGCAGAAGCAGATATTTCTCTCTCTGAGCACAATGAGAATAGTTAATATTTGCTAAACAAAGCTCCACATTGGTGATAGGAAGGGCATCCAGCAGTAAACACTCAGTTCCATTCAGTTGCCTTGACTCCAATCCACAAAGGATTACAGGGTTATTAAAAGGCAAAAAAAAAATCACATATCCAAAGCTGACATTTCCTAATATGACAATTTAAGTTCTAAAGCTTCCTTATCAGATCCATGAAATATTAACCCCACTTAGTACATAGATCCACCAGAGACAACTTAGAATCTTATAATTTATATAACATCTAATTTAGAGCCATCAAATCTGGCCTGAAACATCCAAATCACAGTAATTGTCAGTAAATAAATACTGATTTTTTTTTCTTCTGCCCTCACATAGTAATCTGGGTTTCTGAAGCTCAGATATCCTAACCATAAAGTAAATAAACCAGGTTGCCTTTGACCTGGCACCCTGTTCTATATAAGCCTTTGACTGTGCTCATGGACAAGATGTATTACGTGATCTTACGTATGTATCTAATATTTTCAAAACTATGGTCAAAGATTCTGCGATCGGGTTTCTTAACTAGGCAGTGTGAAATATCTGTCAATTATTATGGTTTGTCACTCTGTCAACCAGATGTTCAGACTGAATGTGGTATTTTTATCTACCTCCTGAGTCCTTCAAATGTATCTTTTCTTTTATGTACACTGAAAACATTTGCACCAAGACAAATTCCTTGTGTGTCCAATCACATTTGGCCAATAAAGAATTCTATTCTATTTTATTCTTCCTGAGACCTGTAATAGGTAGATGTGGATGTTTGATTGTGTTATTATTGCAACAATGTAAGCTGTTCGAGTAAAGCTATCTCTTGCAATTGACTGGTGGTGATTTTGTCAATGCCTATGGTGTTCAAGTGATGTTCCAGATGTTTTGGGATTACATTCAAAGTAGCTATTAGTGTTAGCACTGCCTTTGCTTTCATTATTAACTCTACATTGTTCTTCTATATCTATTTGCAGGACATTGTATTATTATTATTATTATTATTATTATTATTATTATTATTATTATTATTATTATTATTATTATTATTATTATTATTATTAGACTTGTTTGCCACAAATCTCAGTTAGAATCCATTTAACAATGGACTGTGCTATGTGTAAATGGTATCAATCTTAGATTCTGTGCTTTCCTTTCCGCAACAATCATTTTTTATATAATGGGTCAATTTCATTTCAAATACAATGCTGTAGCTTTACAACAGATACATATATGGTGTTACATTCTTAGAAGTTCAGTATTTGAAGTCTGTGTGTTCACAATAAGTCAGAGAATGAGGTTTCTTTCCTCAACCAAAAACCCAAATATTCCCTTTGGACCATTTCAGTTAAAATGCTAATTTTGGGAAGCAGCTTCAGTGAACACTATGGGGAAAAAAGACATGAAATCAAAAGTCTGCATATCTTCCTCTTGAATATTAGGAAGAATTAAGAAGAAACTGCCACTTTATGTTGCATAAGTATCACATAGCTGTCTTCTTAGCATTTTAACTATTAATTTATTTACTAATTTCTTGAAAATGAGAATTCAAAATAGCAACCAGCAGCCCTTTAAAATATTACTGCTATTCCACAAAAAGTGACAGTGAAATAATAAGTTGGGTAGAAAATGTTTTGACTTTCAAATTCCAAGTTAAATAGTATTTTTTTTCTTCTTGGCTAAATTAAAGTAAAACAATGAGATGTCACATTTGGGGTTGCACTTTTCTTTTTTCTTCCTAATATTGTGCTTTATAATCTGAATTCTTGTCTTCAGTAGAGAATAGCACTTAGACTTATATACCACTTCACAATGCTTTACAGCCCTTTCTAAGTGGTTTACAGAGTCGGCCTCTTTCCTCCAACAATCTCAGTTTATCGACCTCGGAAGGATGGAAGGCTGAGTCAACCTTGAGCTGGTCAGGACTGAAATGCTGGCAATGAGCTCTGCAGTACCACATTCTAACCACTGTGCCACCATGGCTTTGATAAGATTATCTGGGTTGCAAAAGTACAGACGTCCACTAGATGGTGAGAAATGTTAAATTCCTGCTGTTTTCTGCTCTAGCGGATTTGCCATAGCACCTGTCCACAATTATACTGTCTATCAAAATGCAAACCCCTTTTCTTCGTATAAAAATGAGCACATAGCAAGATATTCATTTAAAAGAAAAATAATTAAAAATGGGCTATACTTTGAAAATGAAACTTGACAGGTAATTTATTTAATAAGAATAATAACTCAGTAATTGCCTTAGTCTTTTATATATTATGTTATTTTATTGAAATACTAAAACAAACGAGTTTTTTTTTTTCATTTTTAAAACTGAGACAGGGGATGTGAAAAGAGTATTTTTAATCACCGGCATGTTATAAGATTGGCAGGTCCCAATTAGTTAAAATACATACATTCAAGAGAAAAGATTGTCAATATATATTCACCGTTATTGAGAGTTCCAGTGTTCATGAAATAACACATCCACTGTGAGCAGCTCACCTCTGTTTATTATTTCCACAGTTGAATGGCTACTAGGTTATTAATTAACTGAATAAAGAAGCAGCAATCAAGGATTAGGTCTTATTCATTATCTCCGCAATAATATCAATATTTCAGTTTCCATCCTTCTGTAGAGGAATTCAAGAAGTGTGTGAAGGGACAAACACACAGAGCACAAGATATGTTACTGAAAGAAGCATATTTTCTTTTGAAACTTGAAGAAAAGCGGGAAGTCTAGAAAGCTGTGTTTTATATTAAAGACAATGCCTAGACTTTTGTTTTTCCTAAAACAAAATCTGCTCAAACTGTAAATGCTAACTTTTCAGGTGGCAGCTACACACAATCTTACTGGAATTATGCCAGTAGTTATCATGTCCAAAATAATGTGAATAACAAAGGGTTTTTTTTCAGAAATGATTCACCGGATTCTTACAAGCCTCATTAACCACAGAATGTTAAAGATCTGCTGTGGCTGAACAAGCAACCTGCCAAGGGGTGGCTGGCTATAAGTTGAAGCATAATCAAGCATGGGCATCTTAATGGCATGCCTGAATGTACTTGCCTTGAGCATCCCTTTGAAGAAGTCAAAGAGGTCCCTTGTTCAGTCATTCATGAACATGATGCATCAGTGATCATCTTTTGTCCTGCAGTGTTCAGTATATAACCTTTACTAAGCTTGGCCTCAACCACACAAGAACTAACAGATAACAGATAATCAGAGTTGGAAAGGACTTTGTAGGTCATCTAGTCCACCCCCCCACCCAAGCGAGAGACCCTACACCATTTCTGACAGATGGCAGTCCAGTCTCTTCTTGAAAGCCACCAGGGATGAAGCTCCACAACTTCAGAAGGCACCTTCTGTTCCATTGGTTGATTGTTCTCACTGTCAGAAAGTTTCTCCTTATTTCCAGGTTAAATCTCTCCTTGTTCAGTTTCCATCCATTATTCCTTGTCTGGCCTACAGGCACTTTAGAAAATAGCTTGACTCCTTCCTCTTGAGGCAGCCCCTCAAATATAGGAAGACTGCTATCATGTCTCCCCTGGTCCTTCTTTTCACTAGACTAGCCAAACCCAGTTCCTGTAACCATTCTTCATATGTTTTAGTCTCCAGTCCCCTAATCATCCTGATTGCTTTTCTCTGCCTCAATCTATCTCTTTTAATAATTCATTCCCCAACTTTAGACATATTCACATTAAATAATCAACTGTATATTTTAAAACATATATATTTCAAGGTCCCCCCCCCCCCCTCCCAAAATCACTTGTGAAATACTTTTCCAAGAGGAAGGATGAGAAGCAATATGACTGGAGACCTGGGGGTTTTTTTGCAATTTGGATGAAATGCTGCTTAATGGAAGGCAAACTGAAAGCAATGTTTATGTTTTCACAACTCTTTTAACCAGGTCAGTTAAAAGCAAAAACAAAACTGAGTTGCTCCATCTGCACCCCACGCTGAGCTTATTTAGTAGTAATCTTGGTTGTGGGTCGTTTGCTCCCTGCTTTGCATGTGTATTTGTGTCTCTCTGTGGGTGGGTGTTTGGCTGAATGATCTGTGTGAACTGTTGTGCCTAGAATTTGGTAGTTTGTACAAAACTAGAAAATAAGTACATTCCTTATGCATAAGAAAGTTCTGATGAACTGTAAAAACTTTTTTTTTTTTCTGCTCTGAATCTTCACTAAGCCTTCATAGTCCATTGAATTCTTGGCCATGGAACAGTCTTCCTGTAGACATTTACCTGCTTTCTGAACTTTGTTGTGTGTGTGTATGTGTGTGTGTGTGTTAGTTACAGAGTCTCATATGAACATGTACAACTTACTAGAGGCAATGCCTATAACAGAAATAACAGAACAATAGACCTGGAAGGATCTGTGGAGCTTTTCTAGTCCAACCACCTATTCAACCAGACTCTATACAGTGGTGTGATTCAACTGGTGTAACAACCAGTTTGGTGAGCACGCACTTCATGCATGTGCTCTGCATTTTAAGAAGCCCAATTTTCACCTCAACTTACCTTCTGCTGCATCCCCAATAAGTAAAGCCACTGATGTGCGGTCAAACCGTTCTGCCACACAAATCAGCTGTGCTTACAAAATGAGGAAATAAAGCACAGGAAAAGGGCAGGGGCAGGTGAGCGGGACCCAATGCTCACTGGAACTACCGGTTCACCAAAACTGGTCTAAACCAGTAGAATCCCACCCTTGAACTCTATACCATTTCATGCAAGTGGCTGTCCAATCCCTTCTTAAATATATCCATTGATGGAGCATTCACAACTTCTGAAAATAAGTCATTTTGTGGGTTAATGGTTCTCACTGTTGGGAAATTTCTCTTAGTTGTAGGTTGCTACTCGCCTTGATTAATTTCCACCCATTTGCTTCTTCTCTTGCCTTCAGGTGCTTTGGAGAATAGTTTGACTCCCTCTTCCCTCAAATGTTGGAACTCTGCTATCATGTCAGCCCTTGTCCTGGATGACTGTGTAAAATAATAATAATGGTAATGGTAATGATGATGATCATAATGATGATGATAATAATAATAATAATAATAATAATAATAATAATAATAATAATAATAATAATAATAATAACAACAACAACAACAACAATAATAATAATAATAATAATAATAATAATAATAATAATAATTCTCTCTCTCTCTTCCTCCCTCCCTCCATATATTTTAAAAATAGCCTTAATAATATGTTGGCCTTGTTGAAAGAGTTGCTTGATTGAAAAAGTGACCTTATGTTGTGGGACATCCCTTGTGTTATGAGACAGAGATGCTAACCTAGGAAGTAAAAGAAAGTATAAATGTGGAGCTTGCAAAGCATTGTCATTTTTTTTTTGTGTGCGGGGAGTTTCATACTTCTAAAACGGAGAGACGGCTGCTCTTTCTCCTTGTCCTGCTGCCTTGTAATTGCCTCTTATTCATATGTTCTTGTTCTTGTTACGTTTCCCAGTAATCCATAAAGGCCATCTGCTTCAGCAACAGAGCTGGTGTTTATTTTGCTAGGGTTTTAAATAGAAGTGTCTTGCCATATAAGCAGGCATTCCCATCACCAATGTAGAATTGACCTTTAAAACTTGCCTTTTTTTTCCTCCCAGTTTTTTTTTTTTTTTTTTTTTTGGCACAATTCTCAAAAGGAAGGGAAGGAAGGAGGGATAGAAAGCAAAGACCTAAAAAAAAAAAAAAAAAAGAGGTTAAAGCCATTGGATCGCATCCTTAGCTACCAAAGACACCTTCTTTTCGTGACAATGAGACAATGCTCTGTCTCCCCACACTAGTTTTCTAAATGTCATGTTAACATTGTCACGCAAAGAGATGGGTTAGGTTGGCTTGAAAGAAGTGTGCTTTACCTGTCTACAGATGAAGCATTTGTTTTGACTTCATCACAGAAGGAGGTCCTGTTTTCACACGCCTCATTCAAAAGACGGGATGAAAGGAATCCCATGTCTGAAAGAGATGTGGCATATCACATAAAAAACAGTGGAATTTCTTTTTAATACCCTGATGTGAAGGGCTCTTCAAAGGGAAGCTTGATATTGAAGCTTTCTTATCAGATGTTTGCAAAATATTGGATGCAGTTCTTTAGTTAAGAACTAAGGAGAAATTTCCTGACAATTAGAACAATTAATCAGGGGAGTGACTTGCCTCCAGAAGTTGTGCATGCTCCATCACTTTTTTTTTAAAGAAGGGATTGGATACCAATTTTTCCGAAATGGTATTGTATCTCCTGTTTGATCAGGGCATTGGACTAGAAGACCTCCAAGGTCCCTTGCAACTCTTCTGTATATACCTTGGTTTGACTAAATTTTCTTGAGATTCTTCTGTCATCTGCACCTCTATAACTGTCTGGTTTGGTTCTGCAACCCAGCAAGGCAGACACAGACTTCAGAGGATAAAAAGGACTGCAGGAAAAACAATTACTACCCACCTGCTTTCAATCGAGGACCTGTATGCTGCATGAGTCAAAAAGAGGGCTGTAAAGATATCTACAGACTCCTCACATCCTGGACATAAACTCCTACCCTCAAAATGATGCTATAGAGCACTGCACACCAGAACAACTAGACACAAGGACAGTTTTTTCTCCCAAATGCCATCACTCTGCTAAACAAATGATTCCCTCAACCCTGTTCTACTGTTACAAAGTCTGCACTACTATTACTGTTAGTCTTGTCATCACTCCTTATCATCCATTCCCCTCCCACTTGTGACTGTACTTTGTCCCTAGTATCCTAACAATTTATATTGACTGTTTCCTAGTATTATTTCATTTCTTATTGTACCCTATGACTATCATTAAGTGCTGTACCTTATGATTCTTGATTCTTCATGAATGTATCTTTTCTTTTAAGTACATTGTGAACATATGCACCAAAGACAAATTTGTTGTGTGTCCAATCACACTTGGCCAATAAAGAATTCTATTCTATTCTATTCTATTCTATTCTATTCTATTCTATTCTATTCTATTCTATTCTATTCTATTCTATTCTATTCTATTCTATTCTACTCTACTCTATTCTATTCTACTCTATTCTATTCTATTCTATTCTATTCTCTTCTTGCTTTTTTTTTCGCAGTTTTGAAGTGCTCTGCAAAAGTTTCTCCTGCAAACTACAGTGACAATGTCGCACCCAGAAAACTCCAACTTGCAGGGCATATTCTCTGCTTGGAAAATAATTGAATCCCCAAGATGGCAATGAGATGGCTGCCAAATGACCAAGAGGTCACCCTCAAAATATACGGCAAAGGACCTTTGTGGAAGATTTAGAGGCTCTAAACATTACATGGGAAGATGAAGTATTTGCTCAAGACTGAAAATACTGGAATTTCTTATAAAACAGTTTTTATTAGTTTAGAATATAGCATGCTAAGAAAATACAAAAGTGAATGTTTGGGAAAATAGGGAAGGGAAAGGGGAAGGGAAAAGTGAGGGAAAGAAAGGGGGAATAAATTTTTTTAAAAAGGCATGGAGTTCTGACTCCCTTTGGTGCTGTAGAATAAGGCATTAACATCAAACTTCAACTTTTTTACTTTTACATAATAGTATAAACAAGTAATTTGCTGGAATCCCTTATTGCCTGATATGCTACTAGCATAGAATATAGAATAATAGATTGGAAGGGACTTTGGAGGTCTTCTAATCCAACCTCTTGCTCAAGTAGGAGACCCTATACCAAGGGTCATCAAACTTGGCAAGTTTAAGACTTGTGGATTTCAGTTCCCAGAATTCCTGAAGTTTACATGACTGGAGGAGGAATTCTGGGAGTTGAAGTCTGAAAGTCTTAAAGCTTTCAAGTTGGAAGACCCTGGCCCTATACCATTTCATACAAATGGTTGTCCAGTCTCTCTTTGTAAGCCTCCAGTGATGAAGCTCCGACAACTTCTGAAGGCAAGCTGTTCCATTGATTGACTGCTCTTACCACTGGAAATTTCTCCTTTGTTCTAGATCAGGGGTGTCAAACTCATGGTCCCTGTCTGGTTTAGCAAAGGGGAAAAAAGTCCCGATAAGTCACGTGACATTGCCCTGACAATGTGAGTTTGACACCTCTGTCCTAGATTGTTTCTATCCTTGGGTAGTTTCCATCCCTTGTTTCTTGTCTTGCCTTTTCGTGCTTTGGAAAACACTGCAGTTTGAATCATGGGAAGATCTAATTCTTCTTCTTCTTTTACCATATCCATCATCAGGCATTGGCGATCATGTTGGCAATCCTATTTTTGTCAATGGCCGCATGAAAAAGGGAAAATCTAATGCTAATGCTAAAATACATCTTGGGAATCCCACATTGTTATGCTCATTTTAAATTGGGGTGACAAGAAGTAACAAAAATTATGTATCTTTCAAGCAAAAAGTTACTCCAGACCAGAGGACCGATTAAAGTTACATGAATGGCCCATGTTGTTTTATCCACTATGCCACTGTATTTATTCATTCTACCTCTTCCCGCTCTGAAATCAACTTCAGATAAGTTCCTAATTCATTTGTTCTTGGAGCGAGAAGCCTTGGCAAAATGCATAGAAAGTGAAAAATAATTGCCTATTTGAAGGTTGTTTATTTCATCTGCTGACTCTGCCTTAAGATTGAATTCTTGGCAATTGGAAATAAAAGGAAATAAGCAATAAATTTGGATTTGGGTGGATTAACAAGAGTAATATTGTTGTTTATTTTTAAAATGCAAACTGGGGTGCCAGGGAATTTTGTAAAGAGGCAATGTGGAGATTAGGAATTCTTTTTTTCTTTTGAAACAGGAAATATTTTTACATGATTGGGAAGGAAAGAAACAAAATAATAGTTGGTAGAAACTGTAAGTTCAACAGAGATCTCAAGATTTCATGCAGGGAAAGAGGCCAGCTGGGTTATAAAAAGGTGAGCTACTATGGCAGTAAAAAAAAAAAGTGGAACTGGTTTTCAAGTTTATGAAGAAATCAATGTCACACCCTTTGGCTAACTCAAAAAAAAAAAAAAATCAGGAACTTTTCTTTCAAAAAATCTGACTTTCTATTCTGCAACTTTCTCTCATTCTATTGTTCCATTTACTTCCTGGAGTAATTTATTTTTATTCTCTGACTACTCTTCCAATTTGTTTAGTAAATATTTGTAGTGCTACTACATATAGCTATGCTATAAAAATTAGTTGAATAGAGGTGGCATCAGTGAGCCAAAGACATTTGTTTCTCTTTGCTGCCATCTTGGTGGTTGAAAAATATTTCTGAACATTTTGTTAGCTCTACTTTTAACCTCTGAGATTGCTTGATTTTCATATTAAAGCTTGGACTTGTGAAAGAATGCAAAGAGGTGCAGAAAGAAGAAGGAGGAATGTTCAATCTCTTAACCGTCAGAGAAAGAAACTTAGACTCACCCTAAAGAATCAAGCAATTAAAAATGGTGACAGAAAGTTTGTACTTTTTGACTTGCAAGATTCTGTTAATGTAGCCTTAAAATAAAGTAGATTTTGCTCAGCTACTTAGGTATCTCTGCATAGTTTATCTGGGATGGCTAACAAATCTATAGAAAAGGCAAGTACTTGCTTATCTGTATCTTTGTTTACTTATTGGCTGGGTTCACCCCTTCTGGGAGAAGCCATTTCTACTGGGGTGATAACTTCTGGTCAAATTCTGGCCACTTAGAAGAAGTGAGACAAGTCCCAATGAAATGAAGTGCAACAGGTTATCTATGGAGATTCTCAGTTATCCAGGTCATAGTTGTCCTAAAGATGCTTTTTCTAGAGGCAACTGAACTTTCTGTTTTTTCTCTAAAGACATTTTGCTTCTTGTCAAGGAGAAGCTAAAGAAGCTTCTTAGATGAGAAGAAAAATATCTTCAAAGAAAATAAAAACAGTCCAGTTGCCTCTTGAAAAAGGGCCTTTGGGATAGTGTAACAAAGCTTGATGAGCCAGAGAGAAAGAGTTTGGATGACATCTGCAACTCTGCCACCCCATTAAAATTTGGACCAGAATTGACCAGTGTTAGTCTGGTGCCCATTTGTTCACTTCAGAAGACTTAAATATGTCTTAACTATGCTGCAAATGAATACTTCAGCTTCAACCATAACAATATAAGAGCACACAATAGATACAAACTCAAGGTTAACCACACCAAACTTGATTGCAGAAAATACGACTTTAGCAACAGAGTGGTCAATGTTTGGAATTCTCTTCCTAAGAGGCCTGTAGGGGGCATGCATAAGCACACCAATTGTGCCTACCGTCCCTGTCCTATTGTTTCTTTTTATTTCTCTTATCCGTATCCATCTCATGTATTGAAAACTATGTTTATACTTATACCTGTTATCTTGTAAGCAATTGACAAAATAAATAAAAATAAAGTAAGAATAACCTTGAATGACTGTGAAGTTATGGTGGCAGGACCAAACAAAGTATAAAACATCGTTATCCCAAGAGAAAGATAAGACTTGTGTTCACATTAAAAAGCTGAGATCTAAGAAGGTGAAGAGATCCTCATACAGGCGCAATAGTCACAAGGTTTAATGAATTGATCTTTTTTTTTTAAATTTACCCACAGTTGTCTGGAAGTTAGGGCCTAGCAACTGGATGTCTTTTCTTGTTGGTTTGAAACATTTCCCTGCTAATCCAAAAAGCTTCTTCAGATTGCTCAAGGATGAAATATCTCAAACCAACAAGAACAGAAGTCCAGTTGCAAGGACTCAACTTGCAGACATGGTTTAATGAGGTGACATGTGATAGTTCCACATGCCAATGATATCCCAATGGTTTCAAGAAGCAACTGGACTTTCTGGTTTTTCTTTGAAGACATTTCACTTCTCATCCAAGAAGCTTCTTCAGCTGAAGAAGAGCTGAAGCATTTTTGGGATAACCATGACCTGAATGACTGATCATCTCCATAGATATGCCAAGGATGCATCATCGTGTCTCCTTATGATTGTTCACATAGGGAACTAAAGTCACAACATTGAGTATCCTTTAAAAAAAATTTGGGGGTGTATTTTGCAATCCGTTGTAGCTTTGAAGCAAATCTATTTGCAAGACTTTGAACTGAAAAGAACTGAATTGTATTCCTTTAAAATCTTGTACAGCTGGACTAAATAATGCATTGATTTACTCTCTCTCTCTCTCCCTCCCTCCCTCCCCTGTTTAAAAATATACAATATAATAATGCAACAGAAGGGGAAAGGCAATCAACATCAGTTCAACAGCTGTCTGGTACACTAACAGATTCAGAAGCTATATTTTACCTTTATAGAAATAGCATTTCTTTAGAAACAAGGTATTACTGTAGTAGGCTGTTATAGCACAGTCATAAACAAGCTTACTTTTTCTTATTGCAATTACTAGTGTTGAAATGGCCAGACCCAGACTTAAAAAGAATTAGGGATATCTTTGTAAACCTGATCTAGAAAGGCATCTCCAATACTAACTTTGCATTCAAATATTGCAATGCACAGTTACAGCATGCAAGCAAATTTGATATATTCTCCATAGGTTAGTCCCATAGCAATGTATCATCTGAAGCAGAAGAGCTAAGTTCAACTCTAAAGCACAACAAAGAATGTTCTTTCTGGGCCAACTCAAAAAGCTCAAACTGCCCAAGGAGCTGCAGTTCTACAGAGGAATTATTGAGTCTGTCATCTGCACCTCTATAACTGTTTAGTTTGGTTCTGCAACCCAACAGGACAGACACGGACTTCAGAGGATAATTAGGATGTAGAAAAATCAGTTACTACCAACCTGCCTTCCATTGAGGACCTGTATACTGCACAAGTCAAAAAGAGGGCTGTGAAAATATCTACAGACTCTCACATCTCAGACATAAACTGTTTCAACTCCTTCCCTCAGAACAGAGCACTGTACACCAGAACAATTAAACACAAGAACATTTTTTTTCCCCAAAAGCCATCACTCTTCTAAACAAATAAATCCCTCAACACTGCCCAACTATTTACAAAGTCTGCATTATTATTACTGTTAATCTTCTCATCACTCCTTATCACCCATCCCCTTCCACTTGTGACTGTATGACTGTAACTTTGTCGCTTGTACCCTTATGATTTATATTGGCTGTTTTCTAGTATGAATTGATTGCTTATTGCACCCTATGACTATTATGAAGTGTTGTACGTTATGATTCTTGACTCTTGATGAATGTATCTCTCCCTCTTTTTTTTTTTTTTTTTTTATGTATACTGGGAGGATTTGCACCAAGACAAATTCCTTGTGTGTCCAATCACACTTGGCCAATAAAGAATTCTAATATGGCTGTATATCTGATCTATGTTTTTAAAAAAAAGACCTGGAAAAATTAGCTATTCATCTGTACACAGAAATAATTTTAGATACTATTAATAAATGGTTACAATATTGCACCTAGAAGCTTCAAATTGCTATGGGAAGGTGACAACCCTACCAAAGTAAAATATATTTATATGACATAGATGAGTTAACCCCCCACCCCCCAAAAAAAGTCTATTTCCCAAAATGTTGTATCTGGGACAGGCTGAAAATAAATTGCAGTTTTGGAATAGCAAATATTCGAATCTACTCTCTTCTATGCCTGCTGGAATTCTAGTTAACAAATTATTCAAGAAATAAACATCTGCACTAAGATTTAGAGATACATTTGGGCATTCTCAAAATTGCTTCAGGGGAAATCAGAAAAGACTTTCTGAGGCTAGGGGCATGTCCTTTTAGAATATGCTTTGCTCGTGGAAAGCAAATGGAGGCACATATGCACCTTTGGACATGAGCAAAATTAAAAACTAGAGTGCTGACTTTTGTCTTTAAATACGAAAGAAATAACTTTCCTCTTCAACTTTGAATGGTGCAGTTTGATATTCCATTCCTTTTAAACTGCATTTCTCTAAGAAGTTGTTGGTTATTATTATTATTTATTTCATTTTAAGCACCACTTGTGACCCAGCTTTCGCTCTTATCAAAGGTTGTATGAAATAGATGCAACTTCATGGCTTTCTCTGTGGACATTATTCCTGGCCTTTCTGAAGGTCCATGCCACTGAAAGGTTCAGCCGTCATGGTTTCTCCATATTCAATTTCTTCAACCTTGAAACTCAAAGCAGAGCTGAAGATGTGGCATTGAGTAGGCAAAAAACTTCTGTAAGGAAATGTCATCAGTTAGAGGAAGAAAACAAGATAAGGTCCTCACTTGGCAATGTGAGAGTCATATATCTTTTGTGAATCGATGTGGAAAATACATATCTTTTGTGAATAAAGGTGGAAAATACTGGTAAATAACTAAGAGGAAGGGAGGGCAGACTGGGGCTTCGAGCTGGGATGTTCCCCTAAATTAATCTCATATTCAATCATTGCTTGAAAGGGAGAGGGGGGGGAGGGAGAAGGAGAGGGAGAGAAAGAAAGACAGAGAGAGAGAAAGAAAGAGAAAGAGAGAACAAAAGAAAGAAAGAGAATGAGAAAGTGAGAGAAAGAGAGAGAGAGAAAGAGAGAGAAAGAAAAAAAGAAAGAAAGAGAAAGGAATTATCCTAAAACATATTTCAGGGAGGAGTTAAAATGCGAGTAGTAGTTGGAAGATGTTGCGAAGAATGGAGATGGGTAATCAAGTAGAAAGACACCGAAAAGACCAAGCTATGCTTGTTGAAAGATCTTTTTCACCAAGGGAAGAAAAAACAAACAAACTTCCAAATCAGTTGTTTTCTAATTTAGCAGAAAAACCATTCATTTCTCCCTGCCCACCAATTAAGCCAAATGGAACCAGCTTTCCATAGGTACAATGTTCCTGCTCCTTTGTTGCAATTGTCTGATGAGCATGCTCATTGAATTTTGGAAAGAAACAGGACTTTCTGGTGGTGTAGTGGTTAGTTTGCAGTATTGCAGGCTAATTCTGCCCACAGGCAGGGAGTTTGATTCTAACCGACTCAAGGTTGACTCAGCCGTCTATAGAATAGAATAGAATGGAATGGAATAGCTTTATTGGCCAAGTGTGATAGGAGTGGAGTGGAGTGGAGTGGAATGGAATGGAAGAGAATAGAATAGAATAGAATTCTTTATTGACCAAGTGTGATAGGAGTGGAGTGGAGTGGAGTGGAATGGAATGGAATGGAATGGAATGGAATGGAATGGAAGAGAATAGAATAGAATAGAATAGAATAGAATTCTTTATTGACCAAGTGTGATAGGAGTGGAGTGGAGTGGAGTGGAGTGGAATGGAATGGAATGGAATGGAATGGAATGGAATGGAATGGAAGAGAATAGAATAGAATAGAATAGAATTCTTTATTGGCCAAGTGTGATTGGACATACAAAGAATTTGTCTTTGGTGCAAATGCTCTTAGTGTTCATAAAGAAAAAAATAAAATAATATAAAGGGTTTTTTAGGATTGATTTGATATGATTATACGATTTGTTATAGAGTAAACTGGTTTAAAGTATTGTTAGCTCATAAAGCATGAATGATTAAAAATATAGTCAAAAACTTTTTTTTTTTAGTGATATTAGGATATATAAGTTTGGATTGACAATATGAATTGTTATGTAACATAATTGTAATTGAGACTACAGAATAAATGCACAAAAATGATGAACCAACTGACACACTGGATGTACATATAAGAGTTGATGTTTTTATGTTTTGTTTGTCTTGTTTGTTTGTAGAAAATTAATAAAATCTTTTTCAAAAAAAAATAAAATACATTCATCAAGAATCATAAAATACAACACTTAGTGATAGTCATAGGCTGCTAATAAGCAATTAAATCATCCTAGGAAACAAATAAAACAATGTAAATTGTAAATTAGACATAAGTGGGAAGAGATAAAGTTGGTAAAATGAGGACCCCAATTGTTGGAGACAATATGCTGACCCTGTAAACTGCTTAGGAAGGGCTGTCAAGCAGTATTTAACTCTTGGTGCTGTTGAATGAGTACATCATTCCATGTTGTACTCAGGGTTGAGTTAAATCAAATTTATCAAGAATTCCTTCTAAGTTTGGCTTTTATTTAACCTTTTCTCTCTCTCTTTTTTAAAAAAAGAAGTTCTTTTTTAAAAAAAAAAACAAGTTCTCTCTGGAGCAACGTTAAGCGATAGACTTCCTGCTATCTCTTTCCCACAAAAGAGTCAGTCAAATTTGCTGAAATGGCATCGGTAAATCTAACACCAATTTCTCCACAAATGTCATTGTTTCTGCATAGGATGAAAGAGGGTAAAATGCTTCCTCTCCAGTGCTTTCTCACCATTCACTCCTCACTTTGATTTGCCATTTGTAAAAAGAAGAAGCTCTATGATTCCACAAACCACAGTATTTCTTTTGTGGCCATTGTTTTCCACCCCAGTCTCTGCTTTCTAAACATTTGCCTTTTTGTGAGCAAGTCATTGTCATCAATAAGCACTGGAGCTTTCCAGCAGGAAATTTGAGGTTTGGGTATATGTTGTCAACAGCTGCACTCCTGCTTCAGGAAAAGTCTGCATTGCTCTGTAGGGACTCATTACAGGAGGTCTTCTAGTCCAACCCCCTGCTTAGGCAGGAAACCTTACACCACCTGAGACAAATGGTTGTCCAATCTCTTCTTAAAAACTTCCAGTGTTGGAGCATTCACAACTTCTAGAGGCAAGTTGTTCCACTGATTAATAGTTCTAACTGTCAGGAAAATTCTCCTTAGTTCTGAGTTGCTTCTCTCCTTGATTAGTTTGCATCCATTGCTTCTTGTCCTGCCTTCAGGGGCTTTGGAGAATGGATTGACTCCCTCTTCTTTGGGGCAGCCCCTGAGATATTGGAAGACTGCTATCATGTCACCTCTTAGTCCTTCTTGTCATTAAACTAGGCATATCCAATTCCTGAAACCAATCTTCATATGTTTTAGCCTCCTGTCTCCTAATCATCTTTGCCGATCTTCTCTGCACTCTTTCTAGAGTCTCAACATATTTTTTTTACATCATGGCAACCAAAATTGGATGCAGTATTCCAAGTGCGGCCTTACCAAGTATTAACACTTCACGTGATCTTGATTCTATCCCTCTGTTTATGCAGTGGAGAACTGTGTTAGCTTTTTTGGCAGCTGCTGCACACTGCGGGCTCATATTTAAACGGTTGTCCACTATATGGGTGAGACCTAACAGAAGGAAAAAAAAAACATCAAAAAGAGGATGGGTTACATTTAAATTGCTTTTTTCCTGCTTTTTACATCCATCCCTATTTTAGCAAGTAGCTTCCCTTTGCAAGAAACAGAAGGGCCTAGTTGGAGGTGGCTGTGCCAAGCTCAATTGTTCATCATTCCAATTTGGCTTCTCACCCTCAGAAAGGCCTCTGTATCTGCTATAACTGCTTCGAGTTCGCCTACTTCCTTTCCGCCATGAAATTTGTACAATTTCTTATGGAACTTAGTCATGAAACTGTCTCCAATGAACTGAAAAATGCTACTCAGATATATGGAACCATTACAGGAGTTGATGTCAGCATGAAAACCAAACTTAAAGCTATAAGGATTGTTGAGTCTGTCGGAAATGATGCCAGGAGTCGGTGACTTGTGCATTAGCTCTTTATTGGGTACAGGAACCGAACTGGGCTAAAGGCAAACTTCGCGGCTTTTTATTTCCAAGCCACAGCGGCCGCGGCCAATGGCACCGCTTTGAATCTCCCACGATTCGAATGGACCAATCGCGGGAGATTCTCAGCGGGCCAATCGGCGCGGCTCGCCTAGCCAATCAGAGTGCCCCGCGCTTTGGCTAATCAAAGCGCGGGGATCTCAAGAATGCAAATGAGGGGACAGAACACCGCTCCCCGCTTGGTTCAGTCCTACCTAGTCCCGTAGGTAGGCGGGGCTCCGTCTCTGCCTACTGGACCTGCGCAGGTCAGTCGTAGGTTGGATCCCGGCCGGTTCGGTTGGGATCTCTGTTCCTCCAGACTCCGTCGTGGGGACTGCCTGGTCTGTCTGGCCGGGCCGCTCTCCGCAGCTCCCTCCTGGCTACCCAGGTCGGTTGAGCTGCGGGTTCCGCCGCTCCCGCTCGGTCTTCCCGGGTTGGTTGAGCTGGCCTGGCTGTCTCTTCCTGACGAGGTTTCGTGCTGGCTGCTTTCAGGTGAGTTTGGCTGATTTATTCCTTCTCGGTTTTGGTTCCCTGGGTATTCCCTCCCCTCTTGGTTTGTGTTGTGGGGGTTGGTTTTGCTTGGTTGCGCGTTGGTGGTCTCTTGGGTGGTTGTCCTCGATCTTAACTGGTCGATGTGGCGTTTCCACGCTCGTCCGTCAGTTGTTTGAAACCGGTACGAGTGTGGGCCTGTTAGTTGTGTTATGATGGCCGGTACCCATAATGGGTCTCCCATTAGGTTTTTCGCGTAGACGGCGTTGCCTGGTGCGAAGGTTCGGTGTTTGCTGGTTGAGTCTGGGGGTTTCTCTGGGTTGTACGTGGGGTGTAATCTATCAAGTGGGGACCTTATTTTCCTCCCCATTAGCAGTTCGGCTGGGCTTTTATTTGTTGTGGTATTTGGGGTTATGTGTTGGATGAAAAGTAATTTATTTATTTTGTCCTGGATCTCCCCGTGGTCTATTTTCTGGATGGTTTTCTTTGTGAATTGAACCATTCGTTCCACCCTACCATTCACCGCCGGATGCGCCGGGGCTGTCAGTGTGTGTCGTATGCCCCTCTCTGCTCGGAATTTTTTGAATTCTAGCGAGGTGAATTGGGGCCCGTTGTCGGAAACGAGGACATCTGGGAGGCTGTGTGTTGCAAAAAGTTTGCCGAGTTCTTTGGTCACGGCCTCCGTGGTGGTTGTTCTCATATTGCTTACCTCCAGCCAGTTGGAGTAAGCATCTACAGTTATTAAGAAAGTATGTCCTTTTGTGGGCCCGGCGAAATCTGTGTGGATTCTGGACCACGGTCCCCTGGGGGTTTCCCACTCTAGGATGGGTGCTGCGGGTGGACTTGGCCTAGTTTCCTGGCATCGTTGACACCTTGCTACCCAGGCCTCGATCTGTTTGTCCATCCCTGGCCACCAAGCGTAACTTCTGGCCAGGGCTTTTGTCCTAATGATGCCCGGGTGCCCCTCGTGTAACAGTTCCAAAACCTTCCCTTGTAGTTTTTCCGGGATGACCACCCTATCCCCCCATATTATGCACCCTTTTAGTAACGAGAGTTCCATTTGCCGGTTCCGGAATGTCCTGATGGACTCCCTTTCCGGCCACCCTTTCTCTACCAAATGCAAAACCCGCGCCAGACGTTTGTCTTTATTAGTTTCTCGGGCAATGTCTGACGCGGTTATGGGTAGGTTGGGTAGAGTCTCTATACTGAGGGTGGTCGTCGTGGGTGCTGGGTCAGTGTCAGATTCCGGTAACGGTGAGCGGCTTAAGGCGTCCGCATGGGAGATAGTCTTACCCGGTCTGTGTGTGAGTCCGTAGTTGTAGGCAGTCAGGAACTCGGACCACCTTGTCATTCAGGGAGACAGAATGTTCGTGGTGGCCCTGTTTCCTGCAAGGATTCCCAGCAGCGGTTTGTGGTCAGTGATGATGGTAAATGTCCGTCCATAGAGGTACTCATGAAACCTTTTTACTGCGGTGACGATAGCCAAAGCCTCTTTGTCCAGCTGGCTGTAGTTTCTCTCCGGTTTGTTGAGGGTCCTTGAAAAGAACGCGATGGGTGCTTCTTTTCCGTCGGGGAGACTGTGGCTGAGGACAGCGCCGACGCCGAAGGGTGATGCGTCGCATGTGACGGCTAGTGGTAGGGTCTTGTTGTACTGGATGAGGACGACATCCGAAGTGAGTAGGTCCTTTGTTTTCTTGAAGGCAGCTTCCTCACGTTTCCCCCAAGTCCAGGTCTCCGCCTTGTCCAAGAGCCTATGCAAAGGCTCCGCCGCTATCGCCTTTTGGGGCAGGAAGACATTATAAAAATTAAGCAGCCCCAGAAACGCCTGCAGTTCTGTCTTTGAATTGGGTGTGGGGGCTTCTTTGATGGCTTTGATCTTTTTGTTGGTGAGGTGAATGCCGTGATGATCTAGGAGATATCCTAGGAATTCAACCCACTCCGTGTATAATTGGCATTTTTCCCTCTTTACTTTGAGCCCGGTCTCTTTGAACTTGGTTAGTACCTCCCTTAGGCGACTCTCTAGTTTGGCCTGGTTGGTTGCCGACACTAAGATGTCATCGAAGTAGGGTACCACCCCCTTGATGCCTTGTAACAGCCTTTCCATTAGGCTTTGGAATATTCCAGGCGCCACGCTGACTCCGAATTGGAGTCGGTTGCATTTAAAGGCTCCCTGGTGGGTGACTATGGTTTGCGCTTCTGCCGTTTCCTCGTCGACCGGCAATTGTTGGTATGCCTGGGCGAGGTCGAGTTTAGCGAAAACCTTGCCCCCTCCCAGTGAATGTAGTAGGTGTTGCACTATTGGGACGGGGTAAGCGCTTTGCTGCAAGGCGCCATTTAGGGTGGCCTTATAGTCCCCACAGATTCTCACCAACCCATCAGGCTTAATCGGGGTGACTATGGGGGTCTCCCACCGGGTGTGGTCTATGGGTTGTAGGACACCTTGCTTGACGAGCTTGTCAATTTGCTCGTCAATCTTCGGTTTAAGCGCGAATGGTACCCGCCTTGGTTTTAGGCGTTTTGGGGGGACGTTTGGGTCTAGGCTGAATGATATAGGGGGCCCTCGGTACTTGCCTAGGTTTCCGTCGAACACCTCTTGGAATTCCCGGGCTAGTTGTTGCTCCCAGTTGTCGTCGGCGATGTGGTCGATGCCCGTGACTGCGATGCCAAGCGGTGTGAACCATTGGAGTCCCAGTAGGCTTGGGCGGTCACGATCGATGATGGTCAAGGGAAGTCTTTCGGTGTGCTCTTTGTAGGTTACCTTGAACTGTCCGGTTCTGACTACAGGGATGCGGTTTCCCTTGTAGTCTTTCACAATTAGTCTCTGGTTGTCTAGGCCTTTCCTCTGGATGGTAGGCACCAAACGTTTTATTTCTTGCCATGCTACCATGGAGAGGTAGGACCCGTAGTCCACCTCCATTTTACATGGCTCGCCTTCGATGCCTACGTCCACGTAGACCTTCCGGGCATCGTTGGTTGTGGCGTGGCCGATGGTGACCGTCTGATGGGTCTCCTCTCTTCGCCGGGTCTCGCCGCCTCATTGGGATCGTCCGTTCCGGTCCCATCAGTTGTCAGCGGGGCGATCTCTGGTCTGGGGTGGTGTACTCTCTCGTCTCCGTTCACTCTGGTCCCATCATGTAGGGCTGTGGTTCTTTTTGAGATGGCAGACGTGGGCGATGTGTCCCTTCTTGTCACAATGCCGGCAGATTGAATCGAAGAATCGGCATTTGGACCTGGAGTGGTCGCCTCCGCAACCGGCACAGGTGGTCCTCGACTTACGACCCCGCCGGTTCTGCGGGTTGCGGCCTGCCTGGAGACGGTGGATTTCCTCCTCCTCGTCGGAAGTGCCCGATGCGGAGTGGACGTCGCCCTGGTGGGTGGTCGTCTCAGGTTGGGCCTCGGTTGACCTTGCAGGGTGGTTGTTTCCACTGCGGTCCCCGGCGTTCGGTCTGCGCATGCGGTCGGTGGATTTTTAGGTAGCTTCGGCTGTTGTGGCTTCGGTGAGGGTATCAGCGAGGGCGATGTTGCCCTTGGCCATCAGCCGACTCTGGAGGACGGGGTCCCAAAGGCCGAGAACGATTCAGTCTCGCAGGGCTTCGTCCATGTTGGCGAATTCGCACAGCCCCCCTAGGCGCTGTAGTTCTGCGACGAAGTCACTGAAGCTCTCACCTGACCGATGGTCCTGACAGTAGAACTCATGTCGTCGGATGAGGATGGGCACGGCTGGAGCATAGTGTCGCCGGAGTATTGGCTCGAGGTCGTCCCAATCCATCGTGGTCACATCGGCGGGTTTGGCTAGTGCTTTGGCCATCTTAAACACTGCGGGCCCGCAGTGGGTTAGGAATATGGCTCGCTTCTTCGGGCCGGTGGCGTCCTTCAGGTCGCTGCATTCGAGGAACATGCGGAATCTGTCTGAGTACAATTCCCAGTCCTCGCTGGCAGGGTTGAAGGGTGCGGGTGGCGCGATGTTTGCCATCTTGGAGTTTCGTCTGGCTTCCGTTTGGACACGTGCTTCGGTTCAGGATCAGAATCCCATCCTCGTCGCCAGTGTTGAGTCCGTCGGAAATGATGCCAGGAGTCGGTGACTTGTGCATTAGCTCTATATTGGGTACAGAAACCGAACTGGGCTAAAGGCAAACTTCGCGGCTTTTTATTTCCAAACCGCGGCGGCCGCGGCCAATGGCACTGCTTTGAATCTCCCGCGATTCGAATGGACCAATCGCGAGAGATTCTCAGCGGGCCAATCGGCGCGACTCACCTAGCCAATCAGAGTGCCCCATGCTTTGGCCAATCAAAGCGCGGGGATCTCAAGAATGCAAATGAGGGGACAGAACAAGGATGACTTTGAAGAACCTGTCCAGTTGGAGACATTGAGAATTTGAGCAATAATATCAGACATTTTATTCCACCAGATAGTTTGCCTCCTGATATTTTGCTGGTGGATGTTGAACCACAAGTCAAATCCAAAATAATGGGAGGCAGTTGCAGGTAGAGGATGTGGAAGAGGAAGAGAGGGTCCAAGATGATAATTTCTTTATATCTGTTATAAAAAAAAGCCCCAAGAAACTGGTATATTTTTTTTACAGATTTTGTGTTATGTCCGTTTTAATAAACAAATTTGGAAAATGTGTTACTAAAAACAACCCGACCTATTTTAGCAGAGCATTAATTTAATGTAGGAGTAAGTGCTAAGATAGTGTATGTTTAATTTGAATACTGTGGCTAACTAATTTCAAGAAGTGAGCATTGAATTTAGGCCAGGCATCTATTAGGTAGACTAGTAGGTCCACTAGATAAGGTGGCCAGAAAGTGACACCACAGGTTTCTAGCAGTGCTACTTCACTGTTTTGAGATACCGCAAATTAGCAGAATCTTGGAAACCTATTCAAAATCTGTATCAACCCTTTTTTAAGATTAAAGCAGAGCTGTTCCTTATGCTTTCTTCTTTCCCAAGGCTAACTTTCATCTGTCCCATGTCCTTCTTAACATGAAAAGTTCCTCTCATCAATCCTATATTTTTTTTTTTCTATTGACCATGACAGCTAATAGCAAACTCAAATCCAAAGTGGGTGGATTGTATGTTCTTGAATTAGGAGGGATGCAGAAATGGTGTAGGATAAATTTATCTCCCATGGCAACATTGTGGGTTCTGAATCTATTCTGCACTGAGTTTTGTCTTCAACAAGCTTCTTTCTGATTTCCTTTTTTTTCTATTTCTTTTTTTTTTAATTTTAATTATAAGAATACAACACAGTGCATCCGTTCTTGCATTACAATTGTTATACATATATAAATTTTACTTCACCATTTACAATCCTCTTGTTTGATACATTGTTTGCTAATTATTCTAATCATCGTAGCTACTTATATTCTGACTTTGCCTTCTTCTATGCAACCACTGATAGAATTTATTCCACATTTTATAGCACTCATATTATTTCTGATTTCTTAATGTGGAGGTATTAAGAGGTGGTATTCAGCAGGTTCTGGAGAACTGGTAGTGGAAATTTTGAGTAGTTTGGAGAACCGGCAAATACCACCTCTGACAGGAGATTTCATGGTATCCTTCCCCTGCCACATCGACCAAGCTTCGCCCACAGAACTGGTAGTAAAAAAAAAAAAAATGAATCCCACCACTGAGGTATTACCAACTTATCCCAATCCAACCCAACATAAGTCAAATCAATCCAAACCAACCTAACCCAACCTAACCCAGCCTAAGTCAAATCAAGCCAAGACAGGCCAGGCCAACCCAACCCAACCCAACCCAACCCAACTCTAACCAAACCAATCCAACCCTAACCAACCCAACCCAATCCAAAACCAAAACCAAAACCAAAACCAAAACCAAAACCAAAACCAAAACTAAACCAAATCATTAATGTTTAAGAAGTCTCTGAAAACTTGGCTGTTGTCCTAGCCAAGCCCTTAGAGGTTATTTTCATCTATTGAAGAAATTGTCTGTTTCCTAATATGATTTGATTGCTTATTGTACTCTATGACTATTATTAAATGTTGTACCTGATGATTCTTGACTCTTGATGAATGTATCTTTTTTTATGTACACTGAGAACATTTGCACCAAGACAAATTCCAATCACAAATTGTGTTTCCAATCACATTTGGCCAATAAAGAATTCTATTCTATTCTATTGCTTTCTTTGGTTATATCTGCTCCTTTTCTTGTTTTTCTAGTTTTCACCACATTCCATACTGTCCCTGAGTCTTAAAAGGCCAGACAATCTTCTAAATAAAATAAAAGAAATGAAATGAAATATGGCAAGCAGTCCTCTCAAAAGAATAAAATTGGTTTATATCTTTCATTTGCAGAAAATAATCATAATTAGAGGAAAGTTCAGAGAACTATATGAAGAATCATCTGGCTTTTCTTTTACCTGGCAATAAGTTAAACAAAACAAAACAGAGAAAGAGAAGGAGAGGGAGAAGACTATCAGGTATATTCACACACACACACACAAAATCTATGCTTTTACTGGAATCCAGCTTTCTAGACTCTTCTTTGTTCTTTTTTTTTTTAAAAAAAAGTTTTTATTAATTTTCTACAAACAAACAAGACAGACAAAACATAAAAACATCAACTCTTATATATACATCCAGTGTGTCAGTTGGTTCATCATTTTTGTGCATTCATTCTGTAGTCTCAATTACAATTATGTTACATAACAACTCATATTGTCAGTCCAAACTTATATATCCTAATATCACTAAAAAAAGATTTTGACTATATTTTTAATCATTCATGCTTAATGAGCTAACAATACTTTAAACCAGTTTACTCTATAACAAATCATCTGATCATATCAAATCAATCCTAAGAAATCCTTTATAAATATAATATCAAATAGCAAAATAATAGCAAAATAAAGATATTCCTTACTATCTAGCATTCTGAATATTCTATTATCGTGTTTTATCATCTAACCATTTATAAAAAAGATCCCAAATTTCGTAAAATTGTTTATCCTCTTGCTCTCTAATTTCAAATGTCAATCTGCTCATCTCAGCACATTCCAATATTTTCTTAATAATTTCTTCCTGTAATGGTATTTTCTCATTCTTCCAATTTTTAGCAAATACAATCCTGGCCGCTGTTAATACATTTACAATCAGGTATTTCAAATCTTTACTATATATATCAGGTAAAATTCCCAATAAGAAGATCTCTGGTTTCAAATCTATATGTTTCTTTGTCATTTTTTCCAACCACATGCGAATTATAGTCCAATATTTTCTAGCATCCTCACAAGTCCACCACATATGGTAATACGAGCCGGGTATCTGATGACATTTCCAGCATTTTTCAGATTTGTTCTTAAACATTCTTGCTATTCTTGTCGGAGGAAAGTGCCACCTGTAAAACATCTTATACAAGTTTTCTTTATATGCTGTTGACATTGTCATTTTATAATTTTGAGACCACAATTTCTGCCATTTCTCTAAATCAATCCCATATCCAAAATTCTTCCCCCAAACAATCATAGTTTCTTTGACTTGTTCTTCCTCTAATTTCATTCCCAGTAAATAACCATATAATTTTTTAATCACCTTCTCATCAGTACCCATCAAGATCTTATCTAAATCAGTCTGTTTATCATAAAATCCCTCCGTTTTAGAATCTTCATCATACCTTGAGTGTATTTGTGCATATGAAAACCAATTCATCCTTATACCTTGTTCTTCTAAGTTTTGGATCGATTTAAGTTCACCCTTTTCATCCAAAAGTTCCCCATATCTAACTGTTTGTTCCTTCTTGTAAATTATAGGATAGGAAAATGCTTCAATGGTAGATAACCAGACTGGAATTTTCAAATAACATTGTCTTTTTATCTTCTCCCAATTTAACCACAAAGACTCCCGTACATAATGTCTTCTAAAATAACCCTGTGTTTTAGTTCCCTTATACCATAAAAAAGCATGCCAACCCAACAGCAAGTCATGTCCTTCTAATGTCAACAACCTATGTTTCCTTAATGTTATCCATTCTTTGACCCACATCAAACTTGCAGCTTGATAATACAATTCCCAATTAGGCAGACCAAAACCTCCTCTAATTCTAGCATCTTGCAAAAGCTTTAGCTTTATTCTCGCTTTTTTACCTTGCCATATAAACTTCAACATAATTTTATTTAAATCTTCAAAATAGTCTTTTCCAAGCCTAATTGGTATTGTTTGAAACAAAAATAAAATTCTAGGTAAAATATTCATCTTAATTGTTGAAATTCTCCCTATTAATGACAATTGCAAGTTTTCCCATTTCTTCAAATCTGTAGTTATCTGTTGTTTAAGTTTAATATAATTATTCTCCTTTAATGTGCTACATCTTGTTGTCAAATATATCCCCAAATACTTAACCTTATTTGTAACTTGAATTTTCAAAAGATCTGCCAATTCTTCTCTCTGTCTCAATAACATATTCTTTGTCAAAATCTTTGTTTTATCTTTATTTATTTTCAAACCAGCCACCTCTCCATATGACTCTATCCTTTCCAATAACTTTGGAGCTGTTTCAATCGGATCTTCCAAAATAAAAGCTAAATCATCAGCAAAAGCTTGTAGCTTAAATTCTTCCTTCTTAATTTTCATTCCTTTTATGCTTTTATCATCCCTAATATTTCTATTCAACACTTCCAAGGTCAACACAAATAGCAAAGGAGATAGGGGGCATCCTTGTCTTGTGCCTTTCCTTATATTAATAAAATCTGTAAGTTCCCCCTCCATCATTACCCTTGCTGTCTGTTTATTATATATAGCTTCTATTGCTTGAATAAATTTTTTAGCAAAACCCATCTGCTCCAATAATAATAACATAAATCTCCAATTCACATTGTCAAATGCTTTTTGAGCATCTAGCCATTTGCTTTTCAGGATGAGCCTCATAATATTCCAAAGTGTCCAAAATTACTCTCATATTGTCTCTAATTTGTCTCTTTGGCAGAAATCCATTTTGATCTGAGTGAATAAAATTATTTAAATATTTTTTAAGTCTTTCTGCTAAGATTGAAGCAAAGATTTTATAGTCTGCATTCAATAAAGAAATAGGTCTATAATTCTTAATTTGCGATGGGTCAGTCTCTTCCTTTGGTATAAGTGTAATATAAGCCTCTGACCATGTTTTAGGTATCATCTTTTTTAACATAACTTCATTCATAACTTCTAACAATGGGATGCTCAATAATTCTTGAAATGTTTTATAAAATTCTACTGGAAGCCCATCTGGGCCCGGAGCTTTCCCATTATTTTGTCTCTTGAATGCTTCATTTAGTTCCATCATTGTTATATTGCTTTCTAGCATTTCTTCAGTCTCTTTAGGTATCTTTGGTAAATTAGCTTCCTGTAAATACATAGATGAAGGAAAGTTGAGATCAGATTTTGCTGTTGTTGTTATTTTAGCCTTTGCAAGATCCAGTATCATGGACAGATGGCTACCTAGTCCCCATTTGTCCATGTCTCATGAAGGAGAAATAACTTTGTCTCTGATTCTCCAACTATGCTTACTGTTTCTTTCTACTGTTTAATCTTCCTTGCTGAAACTTAAAGCTATTATTCCATGTGCTGTGCTCTGGAATTACAAAGAACATGTCTTGCCCTTCTTTATGACCCCATTTTCAGGTTATTTGAAGACAGTTATCACCCTTTATCTGAATTCTTTTCTCGGGGCATCCAGTTCCTTCAATCTCATTCCCTAGGATTTAGTTTAAAGTCCTCTGATCATCTTCAATGCCATTCTCTGAACTTGTTCTAGTGTCTCCAAATCCTTCTTATATTGCGGGTGATCAAAGCTGGACATGGATGGAGGAAAGTCCTGGAAGCCTACGACAGTTAAAAGCCAGCAAGAAACTTCAAACTTAACTTGATTAAATGGTAAAAGCTTTTGTGAGCCACAGCTCAGGTCATCAAAGGGAATGTATTCCAGACTCACTCCAATCAGGCAAAGCACAATGGACTCACTCCATCACATGCAATCAGACTCCATTACATCGTAAGACTTAGCTCACACGAGCTTGTGCCTTTTAGGAACATTTGTTAGTCTGAAAATTTGGGAGGAAAAAAAATACTTCTCCTGAATTTTTAGTACTTGAGGTAGGATTCTGATGGAAGTAATAATCCAATTAATATTGCATGTTTGCGAATCTTTCATTAATCAGAGAAAAAAGCTGCAAATATCCCAGAACGACCAGTCTATATTCCAATTTTCTTGGGTTGAAGCCTAAAAAAAAAAAAAAAAAAAAAAACCTGTATCTATTTCAGTGAAATTTAAACCACATTTTAAAGTTGATGATATGCTCCCGACTCCAAAAACTTTCAAGTAATTAATTAATTAATTAATTACACTTGTTCACTGAGAGAATATCGCCTAGGAGTGGTGCAGTGGTCCAGAGATGAAGAATTCATGAAAATATTTGGTAATATTTCCCATGGCATAAGCACCGTTTCCTGTTACTCTTCGATGTATTAGGATTATAACAGAATTTATGCCTTTTATTGTTTTTGTCGTGTCCGCAAAAAGACGCCAGGAGTCGGTGACTACGTTTTAAGCTCTTTATTTAGAAGTTGAGAACCGAACCGGCGAAAAGGAAAAAGCCCGTGGCTTTTATTCTTTTCGCCGCGGCGGCCGCGGCCAATGGCAACGTTTCAAGTCTCCCGCTCTTGGAGCGAGCCAATCACGGGAGACTTTCAACGGGCCAATCGGCGTGGCTCGCCTGGCCAATTAGAAATCCCCACGCTTTAGCCAATCAAAGCGCGGGGATTTTGAGTATGCAAATTAGGGACAGAACACCCCTCCCCTCTTGGTGCAGTCCTTACGTTGCGTAGTCACGTAGGTAGGCGGGGCTCCGTCTAGTCCTACTTGACCTGCGCAACTCAGTTGCAAGCTGGATTTCGACCGGAGCAGTCGAGTTTTTGGCTGCTCCCTCTTCTGTGCGAACCGGTTGGATGATCGGGGCGGTTCCTTCTCCGTGGCTCCCACCTGGGCCTTCCGGGTTGGTTGAGCTACGGGTCTCGCCGCTCCCGCTTGGTCTTTCCGAGTCGGTTGAGCTGGCTTGGTGTTTCTTCTCTGGAGGGGGATCGCGATGGCTGCGTTCCGGTAAGTACTGCTGGTTTATTTTTTCTTTCAATTGGTTATTCGGGTATTCCCTCCCCCCTTGGTTTGTGTTTTGGGGGGTGGATTCTGTCGCTGTCCGAGACCTGAGTTGGTCTATGTGTCGTTTCCAGGCTCGCCCATCTGTGGTTTGGAGCCGGTATGATCGTGGGCCCGTGATTTGGGTGATGACGGCTGGGATCCATAGGGGGTCCCCCGTCAGGTTTTTCGCGTACACGAGGTCTCCGGGTGCGAATGTTCGATATTTTGTACTTGAGTCTGGGGGCCGCTCTGGGTTATACGTTGGGTGTAACCTATTGAGTGGGGACCTCAGCTTCCTACCCATTAGCAACTCGGCTGGGCTTTTGTTGGTAGTGGTGTTCGGGGTGATGTGTTGTATAAAGAGGAGTCTGTTAATTTTGTCTTGGATCTCCCCGTGGTCCATTTTCCGGATGGTTTTTTTGGTAAATTGGACCATCCGTTCCACCCTACCGTTCGCCGCCGGATGCGCCGGTGCCGTTAAAGCGTGGCGGATGCCCCTTTCCGCCAGGAATTTCTCGAAGTCGAGGGATGTAAACTGGGGCCCGTTGTCGGAGACGACGACGTCTGGGAGGCCGTGTGTTGCAAAGAGTTTGCAAAGTTCTTTGATCACGGCCTCCGTGGTTGTGGATTTCATATTGCTTACCTCCAACCAGTTGGAGTAAGCGTCAACCGTTATGAGGAAGGTATGTCCATTTGTGGGACCGGCAAAGTCCAAATGGATTCTGGACCAGGGCCCCCTTGGTGTTTCCCACTCCCGGATGGGTGCTGTGGGTGAGCTGGGTCTAGTCTCCTGGCATCGCCGGCACCTAGCTACCCAGGCCTCAATTTGTTTGTCCATCCCTGGCCACCAAGCGTAACTTCTGGCCAGGGCTTTAGTCCTTACGATGCCAGGATGCCCCTCATGTAACATTTCTAAAACTTTCCCCTGTAGTCTGTCCGGGATGACCACCCTGTCACCCCATAAGATGCACCCTTTAAGTAGCGAGAGTTCGGTTTGGCGGTTTCTAAATGTCTTAACGGATTCGTCGTTGTCCCTTTCTGGCCAACCTTTCTCCACCCAATGCAAAATCCGCACCAGACGCCTGTCTTTAATAGTTTCCCGGGCAATGTCTGACGCGGTTATGGGTAGGTTGGGTAGGTTCTCGATGCTAAGGGTGTTTGTTGTTGGTGCTGGGTCAGGGTCGGAGTCCGGTAACGGCGAGCGGCTCAAAGCGTCCGCGTGTGAAATCTTCTTACCTGGTTTGTGTATAAGTTCGTAGCTGTAGGCTGCCAGGAACTCGGACCACCTTGTCATCCGGTGAGACAGAATGTTCGGGGTGGCCCGATTTCCTGCAAGGATGCCCAGCAACGGCTTATGGTCTGTTACAATGGTGAACGGGCGGCCATAAAGATATTCGTGGAACCGCTTAACGGCGGCAACTATAGCCAAAGCTTCTTTGTCCAGTTGGCTATAGTTCCGCTCTGGCTTAGTTAGAGTCCTGGAAAAGAATGCGATGGGTGCTTCTTTTCTGTCAGGAAGGGTATGGCTGAGGACAGCGCTGACGCCTAAAGGAGATGCGTCGCAAGTGACGGCCAGGGGCAGGGTTTCGTTGAATTGGATCAGGACGGCGTCGGAGGTGAGGAGGTCCTTGGTTTTTTGGAAGGCGGCTTGCTCCCGTTTCCCCCAAGTCCAGGTTGCCGCCTTATCTAGGAGCCTATGCAAAGGCTCCGCCGCCGTTGCCTTTTGGGGTAGGAAAACATTATAGAAGTTCAGTAACCCCAAGAATGCCTGCAATTCAGTCTTTGATCTAGGGGTGGGGGCCTCTTTGATAGCTTTCACTTTTTTACTTGTGGGGTGAATGCCGTGCCGGTCTAGTAGGTAGCCCAAGAATTCCACTCGTTCCGTGCACAGTTGGCATTTCTCCCTTTTTACTTTAAGTCCCGTTACTTTAAATTTGGTTAAGACCTCTCTGAGTCGGTTTTCTAATTCGGCTTCGTTTGGCGCCGCCACTAATACGTCATCGAAATAGGGCACCACCCCTTTGATGCCCTGCAGCAAACGTTCCATCAGGCTCTGAAAGATGCCTGGTGCCACGCTGACTCCGAATTGGAGTCGGTTGCACTTGAAGGCCCCCCGATGGGTAACGATGGTCTGGGCTTCCGCCGTTTTTTCGTCGACCGGCAACTGCTGGTATGCCTGGGCGAGATCAAGCTTGGCAAAGACTCTGCCCCCTCGCAGTGAGTGCAGTAGGTGTTGCACGATTGGGACGGGGTAGGCGCTTTGTTGCAGCGCGCCATTTAGGGTGGCCTTATAGTCCCCACAAATTCTCACTGACCCGTCTGGCTTGACCGGGGTCACTATTGGGGTCTCCCATCGGGCATGGTCTATTGGTTGCAACACCCCCTGTTTGACGAGCTTGTCGATTTGCTCGTCAATCTTAGGTTTTAGGGCGAATGGCACCCGCCTAGGTTTTAGTCACTTGGGGGGGATGCTAGGGTCTAGATCAAATGAGATAAGGGGCCCCTGGTACTTGCCCAGGCTTCCGTCGAAGACCTCCCGGAACTCCTGGGCTAGCCGCTGTTCCCAGCCGTCGTCGGTGACGTGGTTGACTCCCGTGAGAGCGATATCGAGCGGGGCGAACCATTGTAGGCCCAGCAGGCTTGGGCGGTCGCGATCGACGATTGTGAGTGGGAGTTGTTCGGTGCGCCCCTTATAAGTCACATTAAAGTTCTTGGTGCCCACTACCGGGACGCGGTTTCCCTGGTAGTCTTTTACAATAAGTCTTTGGGCGTTTATGTTTTTCTTATGGAGTGTAGGCACCAATCGTTTTATCTCGTGCCATGCAATCATGGAGAGGTAGGACCCGGAGTCCACCTCCATTTTGCATGGTTGGCCCTCAATATGGACTTCTACGTGTACCTTTCTGGCGCTGTCGGAGACGGCGTGGCCGATGGTTACCGTCTGGTGGGTTTCTTCTTTGCGCCAGTTGTCGCCGCCTCTCGAGGGTCGTTGGATCCGGTCCCACCGGTTGTCCGATTGGCGATCTCTGGTCCGGGGTGGTGGGCTTTCCCTTCTCCGATCGTGTTGGTCCCATCTGAGTGGACTGCGAGTCTTCTTTTGGCGGCAAACCCGAGCGATGTGTCCTTTTTTCTCACAGTGCCGACAGATAGAGTCAAAAAATCGGCATTCTGATCTGGGGTGGTCGCCGCCGCAACCGGCACAGTTGGTCCTCGACCTATGACCTCTGCGGTTCCGTTGGTCGCGCCCCGTCTGCACTCGGTGTATGTCTTCTTCGTCTTCGGACGTGCTGGATGCGGAATGGAAATCGCCGTGGTGTGCGGCTGTTTCGTTCTTTAGGTCGGCCGACCTTGCCGGGTTGTTGTTTCCGCCCTTCGCGTCTGGTTTTCGCATGCTGTCGGCGGAAGTGCGGGTAGCTTCTGCGGCTGCGGCTGCGGTGAGGGCGTCTGCTAGGCTGATGTCGCCCTTGGCCATAAGCCGGCTCTGGAGTGCAGGGTCCCATAGGCCGAGCACGAATCGGTCTCTTAGGAGGCTGTTTAGGCCGTCAAATTCGCAGAGCCCCCCTAGGCGCCGCAACTCGGCGACGAAGTCGCTCAGTTTTTCACCTGGTTTCTGGTCCCGTCGGTAGAATTCGTTGCGCCAGATCAGGATGGGGACCTCGGGGGCGTAATGTCGCCGAAGGATGGGTTCGAGGACGTCCCAATCCATGGCGGTTGCGTCGGCCGGCTTGGCCAATGCTTTGGCCATCTGGAAAACTTCGGTTCCGCAATGGGTGAGGAAAACGGCGCGTTTTAGCGGGCCCGGGGCGTCCTTCATTCCGGTGTACTCGAGGTACATGCGGAATCGGTCTGAGAATGATTCCAAGTCCTCGGTGGCGGGGTTGAAGGGGGCGGGCGGTGCGATTTTCGCCATTTCGGTGTTAAGTCTGGCTCTCGTTGGACACGGGGTTCGGTTCAGGGTCTGGATCCCATCCTCGTCGCCAGTGTCGTGTCCACAAAAAGACGCCAGGAGTTGGTGACTACGTTTTAAGCTCTTTATTTAGAAGTTGAGAACCAAACCGGCGAAAAGGAAAAAGCCCGCGGCTTTTATTCTTTTCGCCGCGGCGGCCGCGGCCAATGACAGCGTTTCAAGTCTCCCGCTCTTGGAGCGAGCCAATCACGGGAGACTTTCAACGGGCCAATTGGCGCGGCTCGCCTGGCCAATTAGAAATCCCCGCGCTTTAGCCAATCAAAGCGCGGGGATTTCGAGTATGCAAATTAGGGACAGAACAGTTTTAATTATGGCTTGGTTATTGTTAATATTGTTTCATATTGGGTTTTGTCCCTATAAAATAGTTCAATTGTTATTTTTCAACAGTTCATTTATAACGTCTGGATTTCATTTCTCCTGACATCCCTGTTTATTTATTTATTTTCCTTCCTCAGTTATGGACTTCTCTCTTCGTGTTTGAATCACAAATTGTGGTTTATTGAATTTTGGATTTCTTCTTTATTAAGATTTTGTCAGTTCAAACTCCTGGAAGTTTCTCAGCAAGGAACTTCTGACCTCAAAAACCTACCAGTGGGAAACAAAGCATGAAGTAAATACTTATTTACCGAACAAATAAACATGATTTGGAGGTATTTGTGTCAGTCTTGAAAATTACTTGATATAAAAAGATCAAGGCTCACAGCTAAAATGTTATCTAATCAATCATGTGTAATAGCTGTCCCTACATTAAAATATATTAAAATGCTACGATTTTCCTCCACCTTACATTTAGCGAAGATAAAGATTGGATTCTGAAACAATACCATCTTTTTTGGTGCAGTGAAACAGTTCATAGAGGGTCTTAAATATAATTGTGATATTTTAATTCAAGTTCCTGTATCCAATCTTTTTTTCTGAAACATCCTATTGTTATTCTTCCTGTATTCTTCCTGTTGTGGTGGTTATTAGATGTGGCTTTAAAAAAAATGGTTGAGTAAAGTAAGGAATAAAAAAACCCAAATCAGAATATTTTTTTAAAAAATCCATCAATAAAATTATATATATTTATCTTTGCTTAAAGCTTAATAGTAGTTATTTCTTAGATTTCTGAAGTGATATAGTGCATAACTTACTACTAATAATATACTAGAAAATCAATACCTTTCCTGACACTTTTTAAAAATTCCTTTATTCATTTGTGCGTAGTTGTTTTATTTTTTCCATTTTCTATCTGTTTTTACCTACAGTATATATTTTCTCAAAAACATGCAATAAAATACTAAAGAAGTAAAACCTTAATTTAATAAAGCACTAATTATCATAGAATAGATGGATGATAATTAATGAATAAATAATTAATGAAAGAAACCATAGAACTTGTCAGAAATGTTTAGAAATTATATGTAAAAAAACATTACACACTGTAATTTAAGTTGATGCTTGAAAATATTTACCAATATTTCTGCAAAATGAAGTTTGAACAGGATTGGGTCATGCATGTCTCAGAAAATATTTTCTTCTATATTTAAAGAGAGATTTATGAAATATGTCCTGAGCAACTTAATCTCAATGGAATTTATTAATGGTTTAATGAGAAAGATGGTATCTGTAATTATTCTATAGAAATTTAATTATCCTATTCCCTGTACTTCTCAAATTGGGAGCCATGCCCCAAAGTGACACCGTAGTACATTGCTAGTATAAATTGCAGGGAAAATATAAACTTCTAAATGCTAAAAATAATATTTCCCAATTAAATTCTTTTTTTTCCCCCAGCAGACTAAAGTTCAAATATTTGAAGAGATTCCTCAGAGATTTCTTGTACCGATTGGACCCTTTCTGCTCAAATCAGAAAAATTAACAGTCTTGGGTTTCTTACTTTCTGTTACCCACTAGGATTAAAAATAGGCTACAAAAATCTACTTTTGTAGCATTTATTTTCCTGGATGAGATAATTTTCTTTAGAAATAACTTTGGTGGAGAGAGGGGGAGGGAAGAAAAAAAAAAGCAGAGCATTTTAAAAGATACATGTAGTTATTTGCCACCTATATGTCATTGATTAATGCTTGTTATTTTAAAATAAGCATCTTTGCTCTTTTGTTCATTTTCAAGGTTTCCTACAATGACATTTTAAAGAAAGAGCAACAACTAGAAATCAGCCTGATTAAGATATTTTGGGTTTTTTTTTCCTTCATGGAGCAGAAAGGAGAAATAAATATACATATACATATACATATACATATACATATACATATACATATACATATACATATACATATACATATACATATACATATACATATACATATACATATACATATACATACATACACACACACACACACACCCCATATATATATATATATATATATATATATATATATATATATATATATATGTGTGTGTGTGTGTGTGTGTGTGTGTATGTATGTATGTATGTATATACACACACACACACACACACACACACACACACACATATATATATATATATATATATATATATATATATATATATATATATATATATATATACATACATATATATATATATGTCTGGCATTCAGCTTTGTTCGGGTATTTTCCCACGTGGTGCTTTTAAAGTTGTAGCAACGTTTCAGCAGAATCTCATCTGCCATCATCAGGCTTCTGTATGGTGTTTGTGAGTCAGACTTTTACAGTGGTTTCAGATTTAAATTTGGGGCAGCCTATTGCTGTGTCAGAATGGTTTTTTCTTCCTCCTGATTGGTTGAGAGTCTTGGTCTGTGTTTATTGGTCTTGGAGTTTGCTGTGTTCTGCTACTAGTATCTTCTGTCTGTTTTTTTTTTTTTTGGGGGGGGGGCTCTTTTTGTATCTTGATTGGCTGGCAACATTGTGTTACTTTATTGGAGGCCTTTAGTGCAGCTTGGCTTCGGGTAAATGGACGGCTATCATTCGTTAGGAAGCTGGGTTTCATCTGGGTGCCTGGTTGGGGTGTGTTTGAGCTGGAGGTATCAGGGGGGATCTGTTTGTGCCCAGGTGTTTGCCTGGCTTGTGGTGTGGCCCCAAATTTAAATCTGAAACCACTGTAAAAGTCTGACTCACAAACACCATACAGAAGCCTGATGATGGCAGATGAGATTCTGCTGAAACGTTGCTACAACTTTAAAAGCACCACGTGGGAAAATACCCGAACAAAGCTGAATGCCAGACATGTAAGTACCCGCGAAAACTTAAGAAAACAAATAAATAAATATATATATATATATATATATATATATATATATATATATATATATATATATATGGATCTTTGGTTATTCGGGTTTTCTCCTGCATAAGATTGGAAGTATCTAGGCAATGTTTCGATGAAGTCTCATTCATCCTCTTCAGGCTTGTGTCTTCAGCTCAACCCATCTAATCCAAAAAGAAACTCCAACCAAAATCCAAGACAGAGAACAAGAGAATGGCAAAGCCCTCCTCTGATATATAAAAGGCACTACAGACAAAATCAGCAAGATCCTCCAAAAACACAACATTAAGACAGCATTCTGCACAAACAGAAAGATATCCACCATCCTAAGAAACCCTAAGGACAAAATCGAGTTAGAAAATCAAGGAGTATACGAAATCCCTTGCACTACCTGCCCCAACACATACATTGGACAAACTAACAGAAGAATAAGTGCACGCATTGAAGAACATAAGAACTCAATCAAAAAGGAGGAACCGACCTCTTCCCTGGTCCAACACCTCAAAGCCACAGGACATGAGATTGACTTTAAAAATACCAGACCTATCACCAAAACCGAACACTTCAGCAGCAGAATCATCAGAGAAGCCATAGAGATAGAAAAACGCCCACACAGCATGAATAAACGAAATGATACCTCCCGCCTACCAGACATTTGGAAATCCGCCCTCATGAACAGACAAGTACCTAACATGAAGAATGACACCAGACCCACACTCCTGAGAGCCACACAAGATGCCACCACCAAACTTCCACGTAGAAAGCAGACTCACACCCACACAGAAGATGAGACACGACCACAGACCAGAAGCCGCACTGCAGCTGCATCACTACTCACTTCAAACCCCTCTGAGCCATACATGAAGTGAACTGACCCCCACCATGAAGATGAAGCACGACCACAAACTTGAAGCCAAACAGCAAGATCACAATCACCAGCTCAAATCCCCCAGCAACTAGGACTAACCTGAGCACAACCAAGCCCCCACCTGAACAGAATACGCCTCCAGCCAATCAGAACACAGCCAACCCCCCACCCAATCAGAACACAGCCAAGCCCCCACCCAATCAAGTCACACCCCCACTAGCAGTTAAAAGGAAGAAGCAGCTGCAAGCTCACATCACTCTGAGAAGCACAGAGCTGAAGACCAAGCCTGAAGATGATGAATGAGACTTCATCGAAACGTTGCCTAGATACTTCCAATCTTACGCGGGAGAAAACCCGAATATGGATCTGGTGACAGGAAGGGCATCTTCTTTTAATGATCCATAATCCCTCATGGGGTGGAATCTGGGCAAATCAATGGATTTGCTGCCCAGATGCCCTTCCTGTCACCAGTGTGGAGTTTTGTTCAGCATATATACTCACAGAGAAATATCTGCCTCTACCTAAGATCAAACTCACAACCTTCTGATTGTGACGCAAGAACTCCACCACTGCACTGCTCAAGATTTTATATATACACACACACCATTTTTTATTTTATTTTTTTTGGTACAAGGTAAGTTAAAGAAAGACAACAATCATGAGAAGTAAGAGCGTGCAGTGCATTGATGGTAATAGTGAATGCATATGATGTTCATAAGAATGTTTTCATTCTGAGAATGTTATTTATTTGTCTGGTAGAAAATTCACCACTTTTAATAAAGAATTATCCCTATTTTTTTTTTTTTTTTTGTTAAGCTTTCCCATTATGTTCTCTGCAAGAACACTAGAAACCATTAACCCAAAGGAGATTCACAACTGGTTTTTGTTACAAACCTTACTTTACACTCTTATGAACTAGACTCAATCATGTCTATGCCCATAGTCATTATTTTTATCATCAGTCAAAACCCTTCTTTCCGTGTTTCTAAAAGTATCTTTTTCTGGAGGGAAGAAAGCTATTGAATTTCTTCCTTGATATCAGAATGCTTAACAGCTTTTTTTGACATTTCTGGTGATTTGTGGTCTTTCTTGTTTTGCTTACTGTATTTTTCAAGGTGGTAGTGATACAACCAGTGCTGTATTGATATGTCTATGGAGATTTTCAGTCATTCAGGTGATGGTTGCCGCAAAGGTGCTATTTTTTTCAAGAGGCAGCTGGCCTTTCTGGTTTTTCTTTGAAGACGTTCCACTTCTCATCCAGGAAGCTTCTTCAGCTATATTGCTTTATTGATAGAATATAATATGTGCAGCTCAGGGTTCAACTGTGGGGTCCTTAGTGCTCTCTGAGCTGGGTGATTTTCTTGCAGATGTTTCATAACCCAACTAGGTGACATCATCAGTGCTAGAAGGGAGTGGGGTTTGCAGAGCAAAAGCGAAGAAGAAAGAAGAGAAGAGGACTATAGGGTCCTTAGTGCTTTCTGAGCTTGGATGCTTTCTTGCAGACATTTCATTACCAGACTAGGTAACACCATCAATGCATCTGCAAGGAAACAACCAAGCTCAGAGAATATCAAATATCCCCAAAAAACTACTGCTCTTTTTTTTTTTTCCTTAGATAATTTCTATTGCACCAAATCATCTCTCTTGCTCCCAAAGCCCTTAAAATCCAATGGGAAGAGTTTTCTCATAAGATCATATCACGAGGTTTAATTGAATGTATAGTAAGTCATAATACCCTGTTGGTTGCTGTCTTCATTTCCTACCAATCTAAGTTAAAGAAAACGTCATTCCTCTTGTGAGAAATTCTCTGAACTAAACACAACAAACCCTCTGAAGTTAACTCAAAGATTCCTTTAAATAGGAGCTCCGGCAGCCTTGGCAAATAGTTTTTTTTTTTTTTTTTCTCTCATCACAGGCTGACAAGTCCATCCGGCCAGAAGTTGAATAGTTGTCTGCCACGCCTATTCATCTCCCCCCCCACACACCTTTTATCCCCAGAGCTAGGGTGGGACTTCACTAGTAGCATTGGTTCTTTTGTCCCAAGGACTGGCCCATGGATTTCCACTGCTTTCCTCTCCTCTGCCTTCTGCACACCCATGAGTCAGGCACTGGACCCAGCTGTTCCTCCTCTTTCTCATTAGCCACCTCCAGACCTGGGGGCTGTTGATTCTCCATCTGAGGGGTGATGGACAGCCCAGGCTCTGCCTCTCTCTCTCTCTCTCTCTCTCTCTAACAACTCCATTCCCTCATCCCCCTCAGATCTTTCAGGTTGCCTTGATGCTGACCTGACTCCCACACCTCCTCCTCCTCTGATTGTTGCTGGAAGGGCCAGAGGCTGGCAGGCCACAACAGAACCCTTTAAATCTATGCTTTTCAAAGCCAGAAATGTGTAGGAAGCAGAATAAATAAAGATGTTCCTTTCATAACTTCAAGGTATTTTCATTTATAAAAATGCAGATGATCGTTCAGATGTCAATAGAAAGAGAGGCACCACACAAGTAGAAATCGTTTACAAAGTTTGAATCATGATTGGGGACAGACCTATTTTCACAATAAGTAATGTTTTCTTCGTTGGCTTTGCAATACTGATAATTACTCGAGGTTTTGCGCTCCAAAGGTAATAATATATTAATTCATCTAATCAGGTCTTGCAATTCGCCTACAGGAATCATTTTATTGAGAAGATAAAGCTTATTGTCAGTCATCCTAGGAAAAAAAGGGGTAACCATCCTCTAATTTATCTCAGTTCACAACAAGGCAACACAAACATAGGTATAGAAACAGATATAGCTTTGGCTGCATGTAGATAAAGAAATATGGATAGACGCTTGATGGATATTATCGCAATAGTAATAGAACTTATATTTATATACTGCTTCATGGTACTTTACAGCCCTCTCTAAGCAGTTTACAGAGACAGCATCTTGCCCCCAACAATCTGGATCCTCAATTTACCCACCTTGGAAGGCTGGAAGGCTGAGTCATCCTTGATCTTGTGAGACCCAGACTGCCAAATTGCAGGCAGCCAGCAGTCAGCAGAAGTAGTCTTCAGTACTGCATTCTAAGCACTGCACCACCATGGCTTTTTATATATACAGACAGGCAGACAGACATCTATATAAAAAAGGAGTTGATTGTAAGTAATTTGCTAGAGAGCTAAAGTAAAAAAAAAAAAAAAAATCCTAGTGTAATCCTAATACTATTTCCATTAAAGAAATTAATGTTCAAAAAATTTTGTGAAGCCAAGGCCAAGATGAAGGAAAAGTTTGCTTAGGTTACTGAAGAATGGGAAAATGAATGAATGAATGAATGAATGAATGAATGAACTAATGAATGATTTGCAGAGAAAACAACAGTATGATTTGAAGGAAGAAGTGAATATTTGTCAAACTTTCTTTCCAGGTCCAATCTTAACTAATCATTCAAACCAATGGCATGCAAAAAAACAATGATTGCAAGTGTTACTCTGTTGTGAATTATGCACAATAGTGCATTAACAATTGTGTCAAATCTGAATGTGCAGTTACCTTTTCCCACCATAGAATTAAAAGCATGGCCATCCAAAGATACAATTTTATGTTTAATGCCCTGGGTGTAACCTCTTCTTCCTACTCCCCCCCCCCCCCACACACACACACTTTCCAGCATGCTAAAATTGAGATCGTACAGCAAATCCCAACTTCATTGAGTTAAAAATCATCTCATATCTCTTAATTCTGCATCCATGTTATATTTTATTCTTGAGCTGGAAGACTTCATTATTTTCAATTGTAAGCATTCCTAAACTTAGTTACTGGAAAATGAGACCTTTTAATTTTAATGGAACTCATTTCTTACTAGCCATTTGGAGGAAAATAATGAACAACAACTGACTATGAATATAAGTGCCTACAACAGCATGTGTAATAAAAGCATTTATAAACACATACAAGTACCCAGTGACACACAAAACAACGGTGTAATGCTTCAGTGAGAATAATAAGCATTTTATCACTATTCACTTCTCTCTCTTACAATAATTTTAAATTGCTTGCAGATACCCAGCTGGGCACAGAACAGGAAGAAGAAGAAGAAGAAGAAGAAGAAGAAGAAGAAGAAGAAGAAGAAGAAGAAGAAGAAGAAGAAGAAGAAGAAGAAGAAGAAGAAGAAGAAGAAGGAGGAGGAGGAGGAGGAGGAGGAGGAGGAGGAGGAGGAGGAGGAGGAGGAGGAGGAGGAGGAGGAGGAGGAGGAGGAGGAGGAGGAGGATTACCTTTCAACTTGATTTATGTTTGTGGGGGAAGTGGAATAAAAGAAGTTCTTTTCCCATTCTCAAAATGAGAGGACATCTTATAGAATAAAAAAAAAATGCAAGTAATTTTATTTTCCCTTTTTGAATGTCAAAAAGAAAAGGAATGCAACTTATGGCTCATTCAAGGCAGTTACCCGCAATTATGATAAAAGGTGGGCATCTGTGCAGGTGCATTTTGAAACAAAACAGAACAAAGAAAATAGATATTTGTTGCATTCCTGTTTGCAAGCAGGCAAAATGCAGGCCAGGGAACCACCTGGCCTGGAAACCAAGAAACAGAAGGCACATGGTTGGAGTCAGACTTGGGAAACAACTCCCTCCTTGCATTCCAAATTATTGTTCTATAAATGTCACAACAGTTAAATTCTGAGACTTTTTCTGAAATCAACAGGTTCGGCATGACACCAGCCATTTCCTCTTGCTCACATCAATTTACATATTTAGAAGCATCAAGCTGTATGCAGCAACTGGGCTGGGAAATGGATCTGGGCTGGAAAAAGTTGTCTATCGGTTGACATTTCCAGATAGGCTTCTCGTATTCAAAAGCTGTACCTCCTGCTAAAACGCTCGTCACAATCTCCTTTCCTTTCTACCACATGCAGCCTTTTAAGTCGCGCCCACTGACACCGCTTGGAAAGCTGCCTAGTCATTTATTTTTAAAGAGTCTAGATCTTGCAGAAGCCATCTGTCCACCTATTCAAGTATCTACGGTAGATTTTAGTTGAGAGTAATCATTTTATTCCGCATGAAAGGCCATCATTCCCAACACCACCAGGATTGTGATGGCAACTTTTCCCACCAAACTGACCAGCTTCACTTCCATCCTCCCCCCAAAAAAGTCATACTTATGGTTACCCTCACATTGTACTTAGCTTCAATGGAACATTATAAAGCAATTTAAAGAAATCTCTAAAAGAAAGGACGTACAGAGGATTCTTTCTCCTCCTTTAATTCAATCCTTCCAGATCTTCACTAATGTCCTGTATTTGTATCTAAGATAGATAAACTCAGTTGAATAAACTGAGTCTGAACTAATCTCACGTATGTGTGTGTATGCTTTCTTTTTTTAATAGGAATGCAGCCTTCAGTCCAAAGGTGGTATTCAGCAGGTTCTGATCAGTTCTGGAGCACTGGTAGCAGAAATTTTGTGTAGTTCAGAGAACCAACAAATATCAACTCTGTCTGGTCCCACCTCCATTTATTCTCTGTCTCCTGAGTCCCAGCTGATTTGCTGGTCTTCTTTTGTTGCCCTGCACAAGAGAACAGAGCTTGAAAGCAGGTTAGTGGGATGGGGAGGGAAGGGGATTTTGCAGTATTCTTACCCTGCCACACCTGCCATGCCACGCCCACCAAGCTATACCCACAGATCCGGTAGTATTTTTTTTTTTTTTGAATCCCACCACTGCTTCAGTCCTCATTTATCTTATCTTTTCCTTGCTTTTTTCTTCTTATTCCTTCATGTTAGCCCTTAGTAAGACAACATCTAGAATATTGCATCCAGTTTTGGTCATCTTTTATAGAAAATAGGTTGAGACTCTAGAAAGAGTGCAGAGAAGAGCAACCAAGAGGATTAGGAGACCGGAGGCTAAAACATATGAAGAATGGTTGCAGAAACTGGGCTTGGCTAGTCTAGTAAAGAGAAGGACCAGGGGAGGCATGACTGTCTTCCAATATTTGAGGGGCTGCCCCAGAGAGAAGGGGGTCAAGCTATTTTCCAAAGCACCTGAAGGCCAGATGAGGAATAATGGATGGAAACTGAACAAGGAGAGATTCAACCTGGAAATAAGGAGAAATTTTCTGACAGTGAGAACAATCAACCAATGAAACAGAAGTTGCCTTCTGAAGTTTTGGGAGCTTCATCACTAGAAGCTTTCAAGAAGAGATTGGACTGCCATTTGTCAGAAATGGTGTAGGGTCTCCTGCTTGAGTGGGAGGTTGGACTAGATGACCTACAATGTCCCTTCCAACTCTGTTAAATCTGTATCTGAGACATTATTACACTGAAATTACTATTGTTGTATGAACAACAATCCCACTCTAACTGAGTGAAGACTCAGCATGGATTTTTGCCATGGATTTTCCTTTGGCCAAACTGGATGGATTGCCTGTTGTCTTTCTGTGGGACATTATAAAAGCATTCCCATACATCAGTGTATATGGTTTTATCATGCTGACTCAGCATAATCCCTATTTTCTTTTATTGTTCTCTCTCTCAATCCCGGATGACATTTATTCATCTGATGATGAATAAATTCCATGTCCAAGAACATGATTTCTTATTATTATTACTCCTGATTGACAGTTTGTATTTTTCCTGATTGACAATTTGGGTATATCTTTCTGGGTTGCCCAGTTCTGCGTCTCTATATGAACCATTCACCTCTCCTTGCATCTGGCATAAATTGTACTAATTTCATTTAAATCATGTATTCTTCCCCCTTTAAAAAACACATACCATTTTATGACATATTAAATTTCAGCTGACAGATCCTGAAAAGGTTTGTTACATAATTTTAACATATTTTAGTCTGTGTTTTGATCAAAGATTTTAGACAGTCTGTCACTACTTTGGTTTCCCATATTTTTTTTTTTCCAACTGGCAGGTTTGAAACAAGAAGAAAGAATCTGAAAGTGGATGAAAGAGTTGACTGGAATGGAATATAATATTCTTTGTCTTGTTTGGGGTAAATTTACAACAGTAGGAGCACATCCTGTCTGCAGGTAACTTCAGTTAAATAAACCTTAAAGCCATAACAGTGGGTTTCATAATTGAACTGGGAAGATAAAATCAAGGATACAAACAGAAGGGTTTCTAGAGAAAAGTATGAGATCCTACACTAGCTTTGAGGAACTCCCACTGAGAAAGGAAAAGATAACCATTTCATAAAACCAAGAACATCTGAAATCACTAAGGAAACAACACCAAGAAAGCTTACGTGGCAAAAAACCTGCTGACTTTAATGACTGAGTGTATCAAATGCAGCAGATGGATCAACTTGCACCAATAGCAATAGTAGATGGTTTACTTTGGCCACCAATAAATCATTAAGGAGATGAGCCAATGCAAAAAATCCCAATGCAATCCTAGGGTGCATTAATAGAGGGATAGAATCAAGCTCATACAAAGTGTTAGTAACACTTTTATAAAGCCTTAATAAGACCACACTTGGAATACCTGCATCCAGTTTTGGTCACCCCAATATTAAAATAAAAATAAAAATGTTGAGACTCTGGAAAGAGGGCAGAGAAGAACAACGAAGATGATTTGAGGTTGGATGCTAAAACTTATGAAGAACAGTTGCAGGAATTGGGTTTGTCTAGTCTAGTGAAAAGAAGGACTAGGGGAGACATGATAGCAATATCCCAATATCTCAGGGGCTGCCACAAAGAAGACAGGGTCAAAATATTCTCCAAAGCACCAGAGGGCAGGACAAGAAACAATGGATGGAAACCAATCAAGGAGAGAAGCAACTTGGAATTAAGAAGAAACTTCCTAACAGGGAGGAAAATTAACCAGCAGAACAGAGGTTGCCTCTGAAGTTGTGGGTTGGAAGTTTTTAAGAAGAAATTGGACAGCCATTTGTCTGGAATGGTAGAGGATGTCCTGCTTGAGCAGGAGTTTGGACTAGAAGACTTCCAACTCTGTTATTCTGTTAAAATCTGTGGAGTATTTTACACAACAACCTCATGAGAACTGAGTTTGTCTGGGTTCCAATATGAAGACTTTCTAACAGTGCTTAAAAGATGACCAGTGAACTAAGATAAACTTATTATTTCAAGTGCCTTGCAGAGGTGGTATTCAGCAGGTTCTGACCAGTTCTGGAGAACTGGTAGCAGAAATCTTGAGTAGTTCAGAGGACTGGCAAATACCACCTCTGACTGGCCCTGCTCCCATCTATTCTCTGGCTCCTGGGTCCCATTGGCTGGGTCTTCTTTCATTGCCCTGCACAGGAGAACCAAGCTGGAAAGCGGGTTAGTGGGGTGGAGAGGGAATGGGGATTTTGCAGTATTCTTCCCCCTGAAATGGGTTGGGAATGGAAATTTTATAGTATCCTTCCCCTGCCACGCCCACCAAGCCACTCCATGCCCACCAAGCCATACCCACAGAACTGGTAGTAAAAAAAAAAAAAATTGAATCTCACCACTGGTGCCTTGCCTAGAAAAGGAAGAAGGGTCTCTTGGCTAAAGTTAGATCAATGCAGAAGAATCAAGACTGGATCTCTTTTAACAAAAACATATAAACATGTTTCAAAGACTCAAGAAAGGAATCAACGGGAATTTGCAATCCACTTTCCAGCATTGTAAGGGTAAGTATCCACATGGGCAGCTGGGTTCTCATTTTAAATCTCACTTTATTCGAATTAATTTCAAATGAAATCGGTGGAATTTGCCAGCTCAGAGTTTTCACTGAAATTGCACTTTATTTATAGCTAATTTGGAGTGCACCTAAAGGTTTCTTCTTGCAGCAATGTTTGAAGAATTGTGATAAGACCAAATCCTAGGTGTTGAATGTTGAACATTTATATTTCTTCTACACTTATTTCTCTTTTTTTTTTTTTTTCAGTTGGTCAAAATTCCACGCTATCTCAATACCCAGAACTAAGAAGAACGTATCATTTATTTTAGATGACTTCAGTGTATGGCACCTTGGCATATTCTTACACAGTTAGCAAAAAGGTTGCCAACGAAAGAAATCTGGAGTTTCCTCAATGTTTGAATTAGTGGGAGAAATCTAAAAAGGCATAATTGTTTTGAGTAGATAAGCAATTCAATGTGTGATGCTAAGGTTCAACCAAGTTTATGCAATGGCCTTTTCCTAGAATTACTTCATGAATTGTATTGGCTTCTCTCACTTTTAAATGAAATGTGAAGACATGTGTAGTGACCTCTTTTGATTCTTCTTGTAAATTTTAAAAGCAACAGGAAAAATTTTCAACATACAGTATGTGCAAAATATCTTACATAAATGTCTTCCAGCTATTGGAAGCTATTAGTATTGCTCCAGTGTCTCCCTAATTCCATATCAGGACAATGATCTAATGACCTAGATCAGGAGTGTCAAATTTGCATTGTCACGGTGTTATCACATGATGGGTGTGGCCAGTGGGTGATGCATCTGGCTCGTGGGCTACAAGTTTGACACCCCTGATATACTTATGTGGTAATCTGGGATAGTAGTATAAAGTAGCAATTTTTAACCTGTGTGTGTGCATGTGTGTGTGTGTGTGTGTACAAAACACCAGTTTCAAGTAGTTTTGAAAATTAAATATTTTTTTCTTTTTTATCTATCATTTATCATCATTAGAAATTTTACAATCGAATAATTATGGGACAGCTTAAATATCTTGTTTGGTTCCAATTTTCTCCTGGGCTAATTGTTCTGGAAGCTTTGGAATAGGCATAGCTTTGTTATTGTTAGATTCCCACCTCTCCCTCTTGCTCCATCTCTCTCTCTCTCTCTCTCTCCCTCTCTCCCTTTCTCTCTGTCTATCTCTCCCTCTCGCTCGCTCTCTTCTCTGTCTTCTCTCTCTCTCCATCTCTCTCCCTCTGTGTGTGTGTCTCTCTCTCTGTCTTTTTTCTCTCTCCATCTCTCTCTCTCCCGCCCTCCCTCTCTCTCTGATATCACTATTTATGGACAACTCTTGCAGTTAATTTCTTTAATTTCATTTTATTGGTGATTCAAGAAACAGGCAAGATAACAATAGCAATAACAATATTTTATTTGCTGTAAGCAAGATCTGTAGAAGATGCTAACTGGATTGAATCTCTCTTTTACATTTCATTTATGGTTTTTACCCACCTCTACTCCTGTATTTTGCTTTGGTTTCAACCAGCTCAACCCAATGAGATAAGAGGTCCTCTAAAGAACTTCAAGATTGCAAACTGGAATTCCTTCTTTGTCTGGTTCTAAACCAAATGCAAGGCACCAGGTCAGAGCAATCAATGCTGCTTCATATCAGCAGGCCACATCCTCTAAATAAGATGGGAGGAATATAAGCACCATTTTTTGAAGAACAGAGAACTATAATATCAGAAGATTTTTTTTTTCATTCATTTGCTGAGTAATCTACATAATATCTCTCTCTCTCTCTCTCTCTCTCTCTCTCTCTCTCTCTCTCTCTCTCTCTCTCTCTCTCTCTCTCCAGCTTCTGTATTGCTTTATTATCTGGACTGCTTGACAAATTAGTACAGTTCTCTCCAATATTGCCATAAAACCACAGGTTTAAAATCATCAGACTAATGAGACTGGAGTGAATTCTTCCCATCTCTTTTTCTTTCTCCCCCCCCCCCCTTTCTTTTTCTTGGTTCTTCAAAAAAAAAAGAAAAAATAAGCATTTGTGTCAAACTGATTTATCTTATGCTACTTTCTGCTCTCATTAAAATCTTTGTCATGAAATGAGCTATTGCATTCCCGCCCTTAATGGTCAGGACATTCTGTGAAAGTGGGGCACTTGTGTTAAGGTATTGTGTTATTCTAGTCATTCAGAATGTTAATTGGTTGTGTTCTGTGCAGTCATTAGCATACTTGCAAGTGCCGCGCTGTGATTGGCCAAAGCGTACAGCGATCTCATTGGCCGAGCAAGCCGCACTGAATGGCCCGTAACAAATCTCCCACGATTGGTGGAAATTAATCACGGGAGATTCAAAGCGGTGCGATTGGCTGCGGCCGCCACGGCCAGAGAATAAAAGCCGCTGTTTTTCCCTTTAAACCCCGAGCTGATCTCGGGACCTAATAAAGAGCTGAAACTGTGTCACTGGCTCCGAGTCTCCTTTCCCACGACGGACACGACAGGTTGAACGCTACTCTTTTCTTCCATGGTTAGAGATGGATTCAGGGTGGGTTTTTTTTTTTTTTCTCTTCAGTCTGGCAAGGTCAACTTGCAATGGGTAGAAGACCCTACAAATTTCAGTTACATAATATACATAAAAGAGGGAATCATGCAGTGACATTTGAATGAAAAAGTGCCTAATGAAAATAGATAACAATGCAAGATTATCCTCCATTTAGTAGAAGTCGGGGAATATTGAGATCAAATTAAAAGGTAGCAATATCATTGTGGCTTCTATTGCATATGATCTTAGCAAGCCATCCGGAAAACACTAAGCACAGTTCATTGATTATTGGCATGAAGGTGATCACATGACCTATGCAGTGGGACATGCTAATGTATTTTCTGATTCTGTTTTCTTTCAACATCTGTAGCTCAAGGCAGCTGTCTGTGTAATATAAAATACAGGCGGCAGTGGGAATAAAATCTGGTAGCACATTTTGAAAGATGGAGCCTCGGATGTGTTTTTAGTAGTGCTAAGAAATTAGATACAGCACACTGTCATCCTAATACTACAGATGGAGAAGAAAATCTTTCTCATGTGAATTGAATTAAATTTTCAATATGTCTCCCTTCTGTCCATTTCACGCATTACACAATGCCAACCTTCCTGAATGAGTCATACGGATGTACAAATACGTTTTTTGAAACACATCTCCCAAGGACGCAGGGGAAGACCCAGAGAAATTAATGGGGCTACCCCTACATAGTGGAAAGTACCTCTGCTATAGTCCCAAAGGTGCTTTTCCCTAGGACACAACTGGACTCTCTGGTTTTTGTCTTTGAAGACGTGACCGTGAGAACACAGATAAACCTCCAAGTGACCTCACGGACCCTCTAAAAGGATGCAAATGACCAGCTGTCTGCAAGGAGTCTCAATCCTTCTATTCCCTACAACCCAATCAGAGCTGAGGAAGCTTCTTGAATGAGAAGCGAAACATCTTAAAAAAAAACTAAGAAAGTCCACTTGCCTCCTGAAAAGACATCTTTGGGACAAGCATGACCTGGATGACTGGGAATCTCTCCAGACTTTTAGCTGTACAATTTGGGATGAACATCCTGGGAATGGGGTGAGAGTAAGAATGGATTTCCAGAGGGGGAAAAATGCAGATACAAGAACCAGGAGCATTTACTCAGGTGACTCTGAGGAGACAATAAACCTCCAAGTGGCCCCAACAACCCTCTAAAAGGATGCAAATGACCAGCTGTCTGCAAGAAATACAAATCATTCCATTCTCCAACATCCAGTCAGAGCTGAAGAAGCTTCTTGGATGAAATGTAAAATGTCTTCAAAAAGAAAAAGAAAGAAAGAAAGAAAGTGCTCCTGGAAAAACACCTTTGGGACAACCATGACCTGGATGACTGGGAATACTCCACAGACTTTCTCCACTGCTATTATATTCCCTGGTCTATCTGAAGTCCAATCCTTCAATGGGGAGTTCTGAAAGGTTGATCAAGCACACCAAAATCAGAAGAACGTTAGAAGTGGATGCAACATGAGAGTGAAGAAGATCAGAATGTCTAAACTGAATGGAGGAAATGCCATCAAGGCAGTTAACACCTGAGCAGTTCCAATCAATTGATGCAAAGGTGGAATAGTGGACTGAACTCAAGCAGAACTAATAGGAAGACCAGAAAAAATATGCCCTTCATCCACAAAGTTGACAAACTTTACTTACCAAGGAAAATAGTTGGGTGTGAAATGTTGTAAATTCACTAGTCGGTTAAGGAGAAAAAAGGGCCTCAGAGGATATTTGAAGGACAGGAAAGAAGAGGCTAGTTAGGCTTACTGACTTTCAGAGAGACCAAACTGGCCTAAAAGAAAAAAAAATGAAGAATAGAAAAGAGACATGACAAAGTACTTTATGACCAATCCATATAAAAACTAGCAGGCAAAACTACAACAACAGAAAGCAATGGCTTACAGCACGAAAACTGAAGAAAGAAAGAGAGGCTGCACAAGACCAGGCCTTAAAAATAAATGCATAACAAAACCAGAACTGAAAAAAAAAATCAATTATCTGATTTTTGTAATTACATCAATTGACCGTTTTTTTTAAAAAAAGTATTGATACAATTTACTTCTACTGAGTCTACTTTACAACCTTAGGCATTTAAAGCTTTAAAAGAAACATTACTTAAAAAGACAGAGGTTCAAACACTTTCTAGTTAAACTCACACAAAAACATCTCAACTTGACTTCCCAGCCAGAGTCCAATTCTGAGCAGATTGGAGTTACTTTTCCATGTAGCTACAACATTTGGACCTGTGTGTATACAACTCATACAACTCACAATAGAATAGAATCATAAAGTTGGAAGGGACTTTGGAGGACTTCTAGTCCAACCCCCTGCTTAGGCAGGAAACCCTATACCATTTCAGACAAAAGATAATCCCATCTCTTCTTCCAAACTTCTAGTGTTGGAGCATTTACAACTTCTGGAGATTGTTCCACTGATTAATTGTTTTCACTGTCTGGAAATTTCTCCTTAGTTCTAGGTTGCTTCTCTCCTTGATTAGTTTTCATCCATTGCTTCTTGTCCTGCCCTCAGGTGCTTTGGAGAATAGTTTAACTTCCTCTTCTTTGTGGCAGCCCCTGAGATATTGAAAGACTGCTATCGTGTCACGCCTAGTGCTTCTTTTCATCAGACTTGTTGTTGTTAGTGGCAAAATCATGTCTGACTTATTGTGACTCCATGGACAACGTTCCTCCAGGTCTTCCTGTCCTTTACCATCTTCTGCAATCCATTTAAGGTCATGGCAACTGCTTCAGTGATTCCATCCAGCCACCTCATTCTTTGTCATCCCCTTCTTTTATTGCCCTCAATCTTTCCCAGCATTAGGCTGTTCTCCAGTGAGTCCTTCCTTCTCATTAGGTGGCCAAAGTATTTGATCAAACTAGACAGACCCAATTCCTGCAACCACTCTTTATATGTTTTAGCCTCCAGTCCCCTATTCATCTTTGTTGCTTTTCTCTGCACTCTAGTTTCAACATCTTTTTGTATATCATGGCGACCAAAACTGGATGCAGCATTCCAAGTGTGGCCTTACCAAGGCATTATAAAGTGTATTAACACTTCATGTGATCTTAATTCTATCCCTCTGTTTATGCAGCCTAGAACTGTGTTGGCTTTTTTGGCAGCTGCAGCACATGGCTGGCTCACATTTAAATGATTGTCCACTAGGACTCTAAGATCCCTCTCATCTTCAATTTGAAGTTATATTTTCATTTACCAAGTGTCCTGTAGTGAATTTCCACAAAGTTGGATTCAGAATGATCAATTTGATAATTGCATTCCATTGTTTGGTATGTCTTATTCAATCCAGCTTGCCAGCGTGAATACAACCAAATGTCCAAACCAACCATTTGGTTCCTGATTTGTAAACCCTCAGTGTGTGAAATGGCATATTGAGGACAAGCACAACCACCTGGTGTCCTTCCATATAAGCCCAGCTAAAGAGCAAGTGGGGAAAGAGAACAATCTGCTGTAGACTTCATATCACATTGGCACAAACTGACATGCAAAATAATTCTTAGGACAATTCTCTTGCTTGGTGTGGAAATATTCTGTGCATATAATGAAGGAACATTCTGTTCCTTTACAAGCAGCCCACAGAAGTTACCAGTTGGCAAGGTAGAACTCTTATTTAATTTATTTGCCGTGCTCCATATAACGTTCAGACTTCATGCTGTCTTTTTTTTTATTTTTACTTCAAGAAGATTGGTTGAGAAACCTATTACAGAGCATGTTAGGCATAGCATGATTTAAAAAGCATTGTTTCTGATGCGCTTTTGAATCCTTTCATCTTCTGCCTGTAAAATTCTTTTCTTCCTTCTGATGTCATGTTGTGATCATGGATCTGTATGTTAATAGAGCAATATTTGCCTTCTGCAATGTCTATCATTTGCAGTGACATTTTTGTTTACAAAGTATCCTATTGTGCACTTTCACAAATGTTTGAGTCAAAATAATCCATGTTGTTTCAAATAATCAAAACAATCAGCTTTTCTTTCAAGCAGACAGGAAAGAAACTTGAATATTGAAATTGTAATTTTTAAAGTTCCTAATAATTAAGCAGTGGAACAGTTTGACTTCAGAAGTTATAGATGCTTCATCACTGGAGGTTTTTAAGAAAAGACTGGACAATCGCCTTATCTGAAATGGTAAAGGATATCCTGCTTGAGCAGGGGGCTGGACTAGAAGACCTCCAAGATCCCTTCCACCTCTATTCTGATTTATTGATTGAAGTTAAAGGCATTTGTTATGTTAGTGAATATGTGTTATCTATGAACACTTGTTCAAAAACCAAATTAATATCATCAGATATCGGAAAAAAAATAGAGGAATAATATCAGAAAAGAATTGATATGTTATTATTTTCTGATTTTCTGCAAGCTAATATGCGCTTTACAATTGAAAATATGGAAGCCCCATTGTAAGACCATTTACTTGCCAAACGAAAAACAATATATCCATTATTCTCCTCCTGCTGTTGAAGTCATTTTTTGAAAAGAGATTGCATGTTGCTTCTCTGCAATTTTTTGTGAACACCTAAAATGGTGAGATTTTTGCTGTTGTCTAAATTATAGACTTTATTGGCATGATGGTGCAGTGCTTAGTGTTGTGAATGTATAAAGTTTTAATAAAGCGTGAGCTTGGAGTAAAGTGCAGGGTTCTGGCCCTGCACTTCTGATTGGTTGTTAAACGGCCGGATCGGATTGGCACGTTCAGGGGAATCTGATTGGCCCTTAACAGAGAGTTTCTATTGGTTATGAGAGCTAGCGCTCCTCGTTAGTTATTGGTTAATAGTTACGGGGTTTGCCTATATAAGGCGGGTTAAAACTGCTATAGAAGCTAGAAGTCACTATGTAAATAAAGAGCTGAAGTTCACTGTTCAGAGGCTTGTCTCCATTCTTTCTCGCCCATGCTCCAAACTTAACACTGGTGACGAAGGTGGGATGTGGAGACATCTGAACCAACGAAACTTCGAAGAACACCGAGCACGTGACAGACGACGCTACACAACGGAACCATGTCCGGTGTCGTCGTACCACCTGCTCCGTTCAATCCAGTACAGGAGGACTGGGAGTCCTACATGGATCGCTTCCAAATGTTCTGAGAAACCAACAACTTAAAGGACACCACACCAGGAAAGAAACAGGAGGTGTTCCTAACGCATTGCGGTCCAACCATATTTAAGATGGCTAAAGCACTAGCAAAACCCCGAGAAGTGAAGGCGATGGATTGGGACGACCTCGAACCTCTCCTATGAGATCACTACGCACCGACCATGCCTATGCTCGTGAGACGGCATGAGTTTTATCAGAGGAGCCAGCAAAAGGGAGAAAGCGTGGCCGACTTCATAGCAGATCTCCGAAATTTGGGAGGCCTCTGCGGATTCACTGATTTAGAAGAAGCACTAAGAGATTGCATAGTTCTGGGACTAGATGCACCAGGCATTCAAAGCAAGCTGATGGTGAAAGGCGACATCAGCCTTGCCGACGCCATCGCTGATGCTACTGCAGCAGAAGCAACCAGGAAGTCGTCTGCACAACTATGCTGAAACCGTGCTCCGGTACCACCACCGACAAGTGACATTTTATCCAGGTCAGAAGGGCAGCTTGCAACGACGCACTATGAGGACCTCTCTTCGTCATCAGACAGCGACGAAGAAGGGGCCCATCGACTGCGATCCGACCTTGACCACCATCCGAAGCCTTTACACCCTTGCGCTGGCTGTGGGGCCAACCATGCCAGGTCCAAATGCAAATTCCGCGACGCGCTCTGGCATGAGTGCGGGAAGCGAGGCCACATTGGATGGGTCTGCCGAAGCTTACCAGGACCTGGCCAGGCCTCAAAAGGGACTAACTATCACCAATCGACAGGAAACCGTCCTGTACGGCGAGAGCCAGTAAACCACTCCTACAGAAATCGAGTTTTGCAGAGAGAAGAGGCTCACCATACTATCACTATCGGTCACGCCTCAGCTTTAGACACCAAGAAAATATGAGTCACAGTAGCCATCGAGAACCAGCCTTGCCACATGGAAGTCAACTTGGGATCGTCCCTCTCGATGGTGTCCTGAAAGACCCTTAAACAACTCATCCCCACGATTCAACGCCAAGATCTCCGCTTCCAAAGACTCATCCTCAAGGACTACCAAGGGAATCGAATCCCCGTCATTGGTTCCTGCCGAGTCCGAGTCTCCTTCAAGAAGCACACAATGTACTTACCACTAACTGTCATCGATAGAGACAGGCCTAGCCTACTAGGCCTCCAATGGTTCGCGCCACTCGGCATTGAAGTGGCTGGCATAAACCAAGTCAGCGGACGTGACTGGAAGGGAGACCTCATCCATGAGTTCAGGGACGTCTTCGCGGACAGCTTAGGTGAGTACAAGGGGACCCCGATTTCATTCAGTCTAGACCCAAAGATAGCTCCCATATGACTTAAGCCATGTCGAGTTCCGTTTGCCTTAAAGTCGAAAATCGATGAAAAACTCAACAAACTGATAGCTCAGGGGGTGTTGGAGCCCATCGATCACTCCCCCTGGAAATCCCAATCGTAACACACATTAAGCCAGACGGGTCGATCCAAATTTGTGGGGACTACAGGGCCACTTTGAACCACGCCCTACAGCAGAATGCATGTCCAGTGCCGGTGGTGCAGCATCTCCTCCACTCCCTGGGGGGGCGGGAAAGTCTTCGCTTAATTAGATTTAGCTTAGGCATATCAACAACTACCTGTTGATGAAAAGACGGCACAGGCACAAACGACTTTAACGCACCGAGGTGCCTTTAAATGTACCCAGCTTCAATTCGGAGTCAGTGTAGCCCCGGGGATTTTTCAGAGCCTTATGGAGAGGTTATTACAAGGGATTAAGGACGTGGTCCCTTATTTTGACAATGTATTAATTGCGGCCCCTACGGAAAAAATCTTACAGGACCGGTTAAAATTAGTCCTAAAAACATTCCAAGAGGCCTGTCTTAAAGTAAAAAAAAAACAAATGTAAATTGTGTACTGACAGTGTTGAGTTTTTAGGGTACCTAATTGATAGCCAGGGTATTCACCCTACTGAAAGTAAACTAAGGGAGATAAAAAACGCTCCCAGGCCACGAAACAAGGCTGATCTCCAGGCGTTCCTAGGCCTCATCAACTTTTATAATGTATTTTTACTGCATAAAGCAACGGTCGCTGAACCGTTAATGGTTGTTAGATAAGAAAGCAAATTGGTTATGGGGTCACCGAGAAGAACAGGTGTTCCGCAACGTGAAAAAACTGCTCACTTCTGACTCTGTATTCATGCAGTATAACGAGACTTTGCTGTTAAATATAACATGTGATGCTTCGCCTTTCGGAGTGGGCGCCATTTTGAGCCACGTACTGCCTAATGGGAATGAAGCCCCTGTCGCATATTTTTCAAAAACACTTTCAAAACTGAGCGAAATTATGGACAAATCGATAAAGAAGCCCTCGCAATTGTGTCAGCCGTTAAAAGATTCCACGAGTACGTGTATGGCTGGGCTTTTACTGTCGTGACTGACCACAAACCATTATTGGGGATAATAGCCGGAGATAAGCCCACTCCCAACATATTATCCCCTAGGATGACTCGATGGTCAGAATTCTTAGCTGCTTATAACTATCGGCTGCAATACCGCCGGGGGAAAGCCATTCCCCATGCCGACGCATTGAGCCGAGCACCGCTTCCAGAGACTCTCGACGATCCTTCATCTACGGCAACCACGTTGCAAATTGAGGCACTCAACTTGCCGCCATTAACCGCCCAAGATATCGCTAGAGAAACCAAACGTGACCCCACCTTAGCGCGAGTCCTAAGCTGGGTAGAACGCGGATGGCCATTGGACCAATTATCAGATGACTTCACACCATTCAAGAATCGACAAACCGAGTTGTTCTCCCAAAAAGGCTGTGTCATCTGGGGCGATAGAGTCGTTATCCCAGAATGACTCCAGAAAGTGCTTCTGAGAACCTTGCACAATGGCCACCCCGGCATCGTGCGAATGAAAGCCCTTGTGCAAAGCTACGTATGGTGGCCGGGCATTGACAAGCAAATCGAACATTGGGTTAAAGCTTGTCCAAAATGTCAGGAAGTGAGCAACGCCCCACCTAAAGCCATTCCTACTGAATGGGAGACATCACGCTGACCCTGGTCCCGAATTCACTTGGACTTCACGGGGCCAACCAAAGGCCACACCTTTCTACTAACCATTGACGCCTATTCAAATTGGCTCGAGATTCATCGCATGACGACTACAACCTCCAAGGCGGTTATCAAAACCCTGGAAAGACTATTTGCAACCCACGGACTACCAGACGTCCTGGTATCTGATAACGGGCCCCAATTTATTGCACTGTCGTTCGAGCAGTACCTCGCTGACCAAGGCATTCGACATACGCTCACCTTGCCTGCGCACCCTGCGACCAATGGCAAAGCAGAACGCGTGGTACAATTTGTGAAGAAAACCTTACAGAAGGTAGACTACGACAACATTAACAACAAGATCAATCGAATCCTTTTTTTACAACACATCACTCCACATAGCGTCACCAACAAAACTCCCGCCAAACTGCTATTGGGACGAAAACTCTGCTCCCACGTTGACCGGTTACACCCAGCTTACTAACTGGAAAAACCACTAGGATCCAGCGGCCGCTGTCGTGCCTTCCAGGTAGGAGATTTGGTATATGCTAAAAACCTATCGGGCGACCCATTGGGGGTGGAGGTGACAGTAGTTCGTGTAACCAGCCCAAGATCCTACCTTGTAGAATGCCTTGACGATAGACTATGGAAATGCCATATCAATCAATTACGATTGTGGCTTCTGGCGGGCAGTCCTGAACTCCACTATGACCAGACTGAGGGGGGGGGAGGTACGGAAGAAGATGAATGCCAAGAAGAAGAAAACCCGTTCGAAGGGAACGACGGTATAATAGAGACTCAGGAAGTGGAACCAGAGAGGGAAACAGTTGAACCTCAGGGAATTACAGAGAACATGGGCAACGATGGGGAAATGAACTCTGAACCAGAAACAGCCCCACTGCCAAACAACGATCTACCTCAGCGTGATTGCAGCCAAATGACACAGCAAAAATCAAAGAGACTAAAAAACCAACCGTCCTACCTAAAGGACTATGTAACTGCGCCCTGCAAACAGAAGCCAGGGGAAGGGGTGTTGTGAATGTATAAAGTTTAATAAAGCGTGAGCTTGGAGTAAAGTGCAGGGTTCTGGCCCTGCACTTCTGATTGGTTGTTAAACAGCCGGATTGGCCCGCTCCGGGGAATCCGATTGGCCCTTAACAGAGAGTTCCTATTGGTTATGAGAGCTAGCAATCCTCGTTGGTTATTGGTTAATAGTTACGGGGTTTGCCTATATAAGGCGGGTTAAAACTGTTATAGATGCTAGAAATCACGATGTAAATAAAGAGCTGAAGTTCACCGTTCAGAGGCTTGTCTCCATTCTTTCTCGCCCATGCTCCAAACTTAACACTTAGAATGAAGTGTTGCAGGCTAACTCTGCCCAGCCTGAAGTTCAGTCCTAACTGGTTCAAGGTTGACTTCCATCCTTCCGAGGTGGGTAAAATGAGGAGCCAGATTGTTGGGGGGGCATATGCTGACTGTGTAACTGCTTAGAGAGGGCTGTGAAACACTGTGAAATCATACATAAGTCTATGTGCCATTGCCATTGCTATTGCTATTCACTAGTACCTTGATTAAGATCTCCATGTAGGACTTAATGTCCCAAACTATTCCAGTCATACAACAAAGATTATCTTTATTTCTTCAACAGTGATTTCATTCCCCTTTCCAAGAGTTCCTAAATTATTTGTCAATAAGTTTTGATTGGAGATCTCCTTTTAAAATGCCATGACAATGCGCTAGGAGCCATCTTGAAAAATCATTTCAACAGGTGTGAATGTTGAATTTAATGAGATATTATCCTTTCCCATATGAAGTGATTAGTTGATGGGGAAAAACAAGGTCTTAAGTACTAAGGAGCCATAAGCCAACATAAACCTTCATTTTGGAAGCAATTGCAAACCCTAAGTATGTGTTAAAACTGTATCTTTGTTGTCTAAATATAAACCTTTAAAAGCATTTAACATTTAAGCCTAAATTAAAGCAGTACTGATTGCATTTTGAAATAACTTGGGAGTTCAAGATCTGATTTGTTAGACATGTGTGAAAAGTGTATGTTGGAGGTATTGATTAAAGTAATCCTTCACTGGATCATCACTTTCATGGAGGCAATATGGAACATTTGGGGACTAATACTATTAGTGTTCCCATTACAAAGATAAATAGACACTTTATACACTGAGAATAACAAATCTTTTCATTAATCCAAGACTGAAAATCTAAAGTAGCAGTATCTTTCTATTATAAAATAGTTTTTTTTCCCCTTTCAGCTCTGTGTGCTTGAAAGTTCTTTCCTTATATTATTATTTTTATTCATACTTCAGTATCTAAATCACATATTTTATCACATAAACACATATTTTAACTCAAGATGGAATAGCCATGGAAAAGTTTATCAGTTATATAAATGCTTCTCTGTTGTTGTTGTTTTACATTTTAGTAAAAGGAAGTTGGCAACTGTCCCTTTTTAGACATTTTGGAGCTGTCTAATAGGCAATAAAAAATATTAAGTTACTCTCATCTGAAGATCCTGAGAAGCAATTTCAACATTCTTGACTATTGATTCCAACTCTTCATTCCAAAGTACTTGTAAAGGACTCACTTTATAAGACATAAAAAGTACTTTTTTTAAAACTTCAATTTAATAGATTGTCTCTGTCTTCTTTGTGGCAACCCCTGAGATATCAAAACACTGCTGTCATGTCACCCCTAGTCTTTCTTTTCATTAAACTAGATATACCCAATCTAGTTTAGCAATCATTATTTATATGTTTTAGCCTCCAGTCCCCTAATCATCTTCATTGCTCTTCTCTGCACTCTTTCTCAACATCCTTTTTTTAATATATGCCACTCTTAGCATATATTAAAGCACTCTTAGCACTCTCACAATTTAGACAATCTTACTATAAGTTCCTCTTGTAGTAATTAAAAAGTTTAAAAGCTGGATCAAAATAAGCTAAGTTAAAGTCTGAATATACATATTAGTTAATCAATTCCAAAAGAAAGTCTCATCTGCATTTTTGAAACTGGTATTATCCCAGAAATATTTTTATGTTGTGAAGAAGGATTGGTATTATAATTTTATTCCAGCAACTCCCAAATATGCCTTGGAGCCTTTAGTGCTGGGAGAAAAAAAAAAAAGGATTTTGACCAAATAGGAATCAACCCCTTTTCAAGGTATCACAGCAATTCTATAATAGCTTTCTAATTGTCCCCAAAGTTGTTTTTTTTTCCCCCAAGTTGATTACTTATTCAACAAAGAAAAAAAAAAAAGGTGGAACTTTATAGAAAAAGAAAAGAAACTCATACCAAATCCCAGAATCATATTATGACCAGAAGACGACTTAAGAAGTTATCCTTTCCATAAAAAAAAAATTAAAAAAAAAATTGTAATCTTTTGTTTGGATTGAGATTTATCAATTTCTTAACATCGTGTCAACATTATAACGTAATATGACTTTGAAAAACCTTCCATCCTCATTCTCATTCTCATCATCGTCATTGTTACCATCTTTAAAGTCGTCTTCATCATTTTAAATAAGCATATTTCTAATAACATGGAAGAAGAGTAGGCACCTTTGAACTAGGGTGCTGGCATAAATTTCTGCATGGATAGGCAGAGTAACCATCAGAGAGGCGTTAAATTGTATAAAAGCAGAAAGATCACAAGAAGCTGAAACCACAAGTCTACGTCTGATTTACTTTGGGCCTGTCATGCATGCAGATTCATTGAAGAGGTCAATGATGGAATCAGAGTAGAGCTGGGAGGGACCTCAGAGATCTTCTAATCCAGCCCCTTGCTCAAGTAAGAGATCCTGTACCATTTCAGACAAGCCCAGTCTCTTTTTGAAAACCTCCAGTGATGAAGCACCCACAACTTCTGGAGGTAAGTTGTTCCACTGGTTAATTGTTCTTACTGTTAGGAAGTGTCTCCTTAATTCCAAGTTGCTTCTCTTCTTGGGTGGTTTCCATCCATGGCTTCTTGCCCTGCCTTCAGGTGCTTTGGAAAATAAATTGATTCCCCTCCTGTTTGTGGCAGCCTCTCAAATGCTGCTATCCAGGAATGGTATTCTACCGGTTCAGACCGGTTCTATAGAACCGGTTGTTATGATTCTATGCACTTCAGAGAACCAGCAAATCGTGCCCCTGGCTGGCCCCACCTATCTTTGCCTGCTCCTCCCCTCCCCACCCAATCAATCCTTATCACACATGCACGACATCACTGACAGCATTCTCCCAGCCCAGCCACTCCTTAAAGTATTTATTTTCTTTTTCTCCTCCTGACAATCAGCTGTTCCAATGATCAGCTATGCTGGGATTCCCCTCATTGTCTTACTGCTTCACCCAGGAGCCTTCCCGGAGGCCCAGGAGGCAAAAAGGGGTGTGGGGTGTTGCGCACTATCCCGCTCCATTTTTGGCCTTTCTGGGCCTTAGGGAAGCTTCCTGGGCACAAAAATGCCCCCCAGCCCCCGGGAGGCTTCCCTGAGGCCCAGTAGGCCAAAAAACAGAGTGCGGGTAGGAATGCTGCAAAAAAGAAGAAGAAGCTACGCCCATCCAATCACATTGCCCCGCCCACCCACCGAGCCCCGCCCACAGAACCAGTCGTAAAAATATTTGCATCCCATCCCCTGCTGCTATCATGTCCCCCCTAGTCCTTCTGGTGAGTTGAACAAGAAAAAAGGGACAAGAAAAGAACATGCTTTTTTTATAGCATCAAAACTGATACAAAGATGGTGTTGTATATTTTAATCTTTTCTCAATAAATTAAAAAAAAAAAAACAAAGATTGTCAACTTCTAAACAGTGAGGACAATTTACCAGTGGAACGACATGCCTTCAAACATGGTAAGTGCTTCATCACTGGAGTTCTTTAAGATAAGACTGGACAGTCACTTGTTTGAAATGCTATAGGATATTCTGCGTGAGCAGGGGGATGGACTAGAAGATCTCCAAGGTCCCTTCCAGCTCTATCCAACAGCTGAAAGGGGTTGGCATGGAGAGCACTTGCCATAAAGTCACCAAGAATCAAACACAACTAAAAGGTAAAAAAATGATAATATATTACTATGTTAGCAAGATTTGTTAGCAATATTTTTTTTAATTATTTTATTCAGGATATTGAAATACTGTATAAAATACAAAAGGGTGGGGGAAGAAATAATGTTTTTGTCTAGTTTTGCTTTGTTTTTTTCCTTGTAAGTTTTTTTTTTCTCGTGTATTGTATATTGGAGAATTGTAGGCTGCCACAAAATTCTTTGAAACCAGAATCAGACAAAATAAAATGGCTTTGAAACCAAATTAGGCAACTGATTTTTATTTAAATGCCAGCCTTTAATAAGCATATGGAATAATCTTAAAACAAATGTTTCAGGCACCCCTTAGTCCATCTGCAGTGGACTTTATCCCTGAAGGCTGAAAAATTTATTTGGTGTTAAGCAACGTATTTACCTCAGCTTTTGATTCAAATCCAAATACTCAGGCTGCATTTTTCAGACTGTTTGTTTTGAATCTGAGGACATTTTATTTAAAAAATAAATAAAAGGTAGGCAGGAAAGTATTCTTCAAAGCTGATTTCCATTTCTCTGAGGCAGTTATTCCCAGGATAGTTTTGTGTTTCACAGCCAACCTGTGGACTGTAATGAATACAGATGCAAGATATGATAATATATTCCTGTCTTCATGGACCTTGATAAGCATCAATGAAAAAAAAAAAAAAAACAGTTGTGATTTTATTATTCCCTCAGCTCTGCTCTTCAAAACTACCGTACCTCTAACATATGTTAAGACATTAAGGATGAATCTACTCAATTGAGACAGGTTCTAAATGGAGCTTGAGCCAAACTTCTACTGATTGTGACGTAACGTTTTCCACATTTGCAATCTTGACAACGGCATTTCCTTCTCTGCTTTCTCACTTTGTGCAGAACCCATCCTATGTCACAACGGTGGGGAAACCTTGTGCTTCTTTCATGGACATTGGATAATATCCATTCATCCATGTAGGAGAAAGAGTAGTGGAACCTGAAAATGGAAATAAAGGGGAAAATAGCCTAATGAGGAGGTTGGGGAGGAATATAGGCCAGTCCTAGAGTCTGGGAAAGGCTCTGATGAGGGCTTTGCATCGGGGGGAGGGGGGAGAGATGGGGCCAGGGCCGTCTGACAGTTATCAGCGGCCTTCGGAGTCAGACATCAGGCTGGTGCCTGTTTCCAGTGTATACGTGCGCAGAGCTGCCAGAAGAAGGGAACAGCTAAGGAACAAGGGTTGACTTGGGAGTAAAGCCATAGGTGGACTATGAATGGCCCCTCCCATAGGGAATAAAAGAGGAGTAAAAGGGGAGTGGGGTTTTGCCGGAGACAATTAGTTCATTTGGATGAAGATCTGTTCCTGCATTCTTGCCAAGTATTGTCTGCTGCAGTGTGGCGTCTGAAAGATATCAGCCTGGCAACTCTCCAAGCCTGATAAAGGTCTGTAATTATGAAATATCTTGAAAGATGGCCGGGACTTTGCTGGAGAGGAATTCGCTGTAAACTAAATAAAAGGGGTTTATTGGGATGAGGAGTCAGGTTCATGCTGTTGGGAAAGCCTAGGTCAGAACATAAATTCAACCCCCCTCTAATTTCATTGACCCATATCTCTGGAACTCCAGACAGGTGATAATCATTTGAAGGCCACTATTTGACATGAAGATTAATCTGCAGAACTTTGCAGATGTTCACAGTGAAATGGGACATAACTCAGATTCAAGGCACAGCACTTATCAGAAGTAAACTTCTGCTGAAAATGTTTAGCACCAAATAAGTTCTTTTATCCAGCTTTCCCCCAAATAGATCTAACTTCATTAAATGACCAAGTAGTCCTGTTCCTACTCACCACAAATAGGAATACTGGAACTCTCAGCCTTATGACTCATATGATGTCTTAATCATTTATGCATTTTCAAAAACTTGCCATCTGATAATGACTAATTATGCCAAGGTAAAATTATGACTTCTTGTTGTGTTTTTGCACAATATGGTGGATGACAATAGTGAGTAAGAAAATGGAAAGGGAGAATTATTGGAGAGGAAAAAACACTTGTGGACCGCATTGTACAAAATACCAAACTTGCTTGTGAGTTTAATTATGGCTTTTTATAAAGAAAGAATTTATAATCTTCCCAACAGAGATGAAAACTGGAATGAATATGTATTTTAATTACTATGTTCTTTATTGTGAAGTTATACCTAATCCACTCAATATGAGGCAAGAAATTTTGCTAATAGCAATGAATAAATTTTCATAGTTTTATAACCATGCATTGTAGTTTTATAACATATGCAAAAGGTCAGGCATCCCTCCGAGGCCAAAAGTGTAGATTCACAATGTCATTTGGTTGTGTGTGTGTGTGTGTGTGTTCGGGGTGTGTGTGTTAAGCTAACCTATTAATTTGTAAAGTATTATACAAAAAATAATCCTAAAGCAATGCATGGCATAAATAGCATTTATGCATGGCATAAATGGCATAAATATATTTATAGGCATAAATATATGGAGGTTTTAATATAATGAGAGCAGTGAAAAGTTACAGATATTTGTATAGTTTTTATTTATTAAAAAAAAACAACTTCAAAGTAACTGTTACACACATCCAAACAAGTGAACGTTATTATTCTATTCTATTCTATTCTATTCTATTCTATTCTATTCTATTCTATTCTATTCTATTCTATTCCAGAAACTTTAAATACATTTATATACTCAAATACAAGCTGAAATGGGGCTTGAAATACTGTTAACAATCAGAGAGTTTTGTTAGAATCTATATTTAATTAACATGGTATAGTAGTTGAGCCCTGCAAGCCTAATTCTATTTAAACTGGGATGTGTCCTGGAATTTATTTAACTGCAAACTCTGTGCCTACACATTTTAGGAATATAACAGACTGTAGAAGAAACCTGCATATATAATTATTTTCAGTCTACGTTCTTTTACTAGTTCAGTGTATTATTCTGAATTTCTATCAATCTGTATTCAAGGCAGCAAGAAGACAGCTCTTTTGTGTATTATTCATCTCGGTTTTAAAGCACTAGTGTGCTAATAATTTATTTGAGGAAATAAATATGATAATTGTATGTCTTAAATCTGTATCCGGCTTAACAATGCTTGAAAGTTTGGCTTAGAATATTTTTGTTCATCTTGTCTAATGAGCTTCTGAGGAAACCGTGGTATTTTTTTTTTTTAATGGTAGCTTCACACTGCAAACAGATGTCATAGATATCTCTTCTGAAAAGGATCAAAATAGAGCATTTAATATTATCATTACATTATTATATGCATTTTTTGTCATTTAGTTCAGGGAAGGAACACATTTTGTAGGAATAAAATAATAAAACGAAGGCAGCAGTTTGAGTAAGATAATTAAAATGCATGCATTTTTATTGCATAGGGCATCCTTCAAGTCTTTCTCAGCCAGGTTACTTTAATTCATTTTTTCTTGTTTTAATGACCCTGTAATCCCTTTTATCAGAGTGGTGACTGAATGAAGCTGAGTATTTACTAGCCAGATGCCTTTCCTGACACCTATGTGGAGTTTGCAACATATATTTTCTTTTTGCACCCTAATAAAGTAACACCTGCCAAATGCCAAATTACTTATAAATTTGTGGAAAAAATATTTTAACATACATATTTAACATCTCTTTTATTTGTACCTATATGTCAGAGTGCTCACAGTGTGACTATGTGAGACAACCCAGGAGCAAATACAATAAACAGAGGTTTGTATTTAAATAGTGGTTTTATCTACAAAGAATATATACATACAGGTACTTTAGTCAGACCTCAAACAAACTGCAATCAATAATTACAGCATGGTCAGAGAGAGAGAGATACATCCCAGCAGGACCTCTTTTTATTACAGGCTCTTAAAGTGATATTAACCCAAAAACTTTGCTGACTCATTCCCAGCATTACATCATCGTAGCAGCTGGTCAGCAAATCATTACCCTGACACAATAGCACTAATGGAATTATTTTTGTAATATAATGAATTGGTCAAATGCAAATTAAAATAAATGTTAGGATGGGAAAGAGAAACAGAATGGGATGTGCTATGAACATTACTCAAGTTATTTCCTATCTTTAAGCACCCATTCAGAGAGCATGGGTTTTTTCTCTGTACAGAGAATAAATATGCTCCAATCAATGCATACCAGAAGTGGGATTCTATCAGTTCGCACCTATTCACTAGAACTGGTTGTTAAAATTCTAAGCAGTTTGGAAAACTGGTTGCTAGAAGAAATTACTGGCCTAATCCTGTAAGGAAGGCAGGAAGGAAACATTCTGGTGTTGCTTACAGAAACTGCCTCTCCATTAACCCTTATTACATTATTGGCAGGACTAGACTTCCTGTCCCTGAAACTTCTCTGGAATTTTTCTCCCTCCTTTGCTGGTACTTTGCTTGTATAGAGTGACCATTGAAAAAAGTGACTTATGACCATTTTTCACACTTACGACTGTTGAAGCATCCCCACAGTCACAAGAGGCCAGGCGAGGAGATGCGTGCCTCGATGTGAGTAATATTGAGTTGGCCACGCCCAGCCAATCACATGACCACCAAGCCATGTCCACCCCCTAAGCCACACCCACAGGACCGGTTGTTAAAAAAAATTGAATCCCACCCCTGATGCATACTATATATCTAGGACCGAAAATGAAACCTAAGAGGTAGAAAATGGAATGGTAATTTTCAGATAGAAAAATTCAGAAAATAATTCTGATGATTATTAATGCTACAAAATTAAATGCCTCTTTGTTAATATTATTGGGGTCATAGGGGAGTGATGCAAGACTCAGGAAAGATAGGGACTTCAGAAGAGGAAGTTATTGAGTGCTAAGATTTCACCATAATATGATAGTAAACCTACAGCAGATGTGATTTTTTTTCCTATAAGTGGTTCCCAGTGCAGAGGAGATAGATAGATGATAGATAAATAGACAGATGGAGGTATACATGATAGGTAAATGGCAATAGATAGATAGATGATAGATGATAAATAGATAGATAGATAGATAGATAGATAGAGACATAGATAATAGATAAATTGCAATAGATCAATAGATTATAAATGATAGATATGTGATAGATAGATGATAGATAAAATGAGTGTGATATTCTATGAATACCATTACAAAAACAGATACACGTAAGGTTTTTATGTAAAAGAGAAAGAGCCATTAGGCATGTATCTTACAATCTGTGACTGCAGCTTGTAAGATACAATAATTAGGAATAATCAACCTAATTATAAATAGTGAAATGTTAGCTAGTCTCCTATTCCCCTTTCCACGTCTTTCTTCACTGGCTTACTCAGATCCTGGACAAATGGAATAAATGGTTGAACTACTGTAAATCCTGATTTTAAACCATGATTTATTTAATAACAATGGACTGAACCAGAATCAAGATTTTTTTATTATGAGGAAAATGATTAGCCTCATTAGATCATCTAGAACAACTCTCAACAACTGAAGAGGACAATTGAAATGTTGGCAGCTTCTTCTAGCTTCCTATATTAATGATTTACTGGCTTAGTCAACTTCAGCCACAAAATAGACAGCATTTGACAACAAGGAAACCTGGTCAGGTCATTCCTATCACCCCTAAGAAAGTCTGTATTTCTTTGTGGAGATGGAAATAGCTGGCACACTTTTATGCAAAGTGTTTCAGAGGATAAGAGAAGGTTGTAGATCTTGGTGGCCTTTGATTTTTGAGGATTGCTAGAATACTTTTCAGAGATAAATATAATGCTAGAAGTTGATGCTTGGCTTCAAAGAATGCTAGTTTCCATTTGTTTAAGGATTTTTTTTATTAACATAATTTTAAGAATCTTGTCAACTTTTACTGTATGAATGTGTCATGCCCCTGTCAGAATCTGATTCAGAGAGGGAGGGTGAACAGCTGACAGGGAGTGGGAGTGTGGCTCCATTGGCTGTGGAAGAAACTGGGGAAGGGCACAGTCCAGCTTGTCAAGCAGGGGAGAGGTAGAGCAAGGGAAAGGAAATTTGGAGGAAGTCCCAGGCCCATCCCTTTTCATCCTAGGGCATGCAGGGAGGAATGGAGAAGGGAGCAATGTGAGTTGCATGGCTTATGTGGGAGGAAAGAGCCCTGATTCCCTTCATTAGCCACAGCTGGGAACACAGTGCTTAAAAAGGGAGCTGTGCACAGCAACTTGTTGGGAGCAAATTGTGAATATATCTGGTATTGTTGAGGCTTATCTGGGTTCCTGGCATCTTCTCAACTCTGTGTGTTTGGCTGGCCTTTCAAGTCTGCAATTCCTTCTCCTGCCCTGTCCAGTTAATTACTGCACTGTGGTTTGTTTGGATTTTTAGATACACTTTGTATGTACTTTGTTTTCAGACTGAATTTCTTCCACTTAAAGGTTGTTCCTGGGAGAGTTTTTCTTCAGCCGAAGGTAACCTGGACATTGGGGGCAAAGTTGGAGATAATAATGTATGTTCTATGTAATTCAGAATTAAAAGTGAAAAAGGATTCCCATGAACTTTTGTATAACAAATGCTTATAGTTATGGTTTTGTGTATGAAAGAGAAGTTTTCTACCATGAAGAGTTTAAGGGAAAAAAAACAAACCAATAGCTTGCACTACCCTTTCATCGCTACTTAAATTTTTAAAGTTTGTATGCTGGTTTTGTACCAAGCAGACAATCAAGATTCTATTGATTTTTAAATATTTTATAGAAACTATCACAGCTAAAATTCTGAAACCATGTATTTATAATGCAGTCTAAACTGCTTTACAAGACAGTTATTCCTACAGAGGAGCACAGAAGAGTGATTTGGAAGACTCCAATTGAACTCAAACTTCTGACAGTTGTTAGATTCTTTTGGTAGATCCATCCATTTATCAATCATCATTAATTCATCACAGACTTCTTTAGTTCTGGCTACTATCAGGAATTTCTCCCTGTTAACATGAAATGGAAGTGATTTCTTATTCTCACTTTTAGGAGCTTCTGCCTTTAACTGTAGCGAGCATGAAGGCACCAGATGTTTTGAGAATGGGAAGAATTCTGATGTCAACATAGATCAGGAGATTCCACCAGAATTATGAAAAACAATCTAAACTGAAGACAAATATATGTGTCTGTTGTGGCCTGTCAGCTGCTGGTCCCTCCAGCAGCCAAATCAGATGAGGAAGATGAGGTGTGGGAGTCAGGATCAGCACCAGGGCAACCTGAGAGCTCTGAGAGGGAAGAGGAAATGGAACGGGCAGAGAGAGAGAGAGAGACAGAGAGACACAGAGAGAGAGTCAGAGGCAGAGAGAGAGAGAGAGAGAGGCAGAGGCAGAGAGAGAGAGAGAGACAGAGAGACACAGAGAGAGAGTCAGAGGCAGAGAGAGAGAGAGAGAGAGGCAGAGGCAGAGAGAGACAGAGAGACAGAGAGAGAGAGTCAGAGGCAGAGAGAGAGAGAGAGACAGAGAGACAAAGAGAGAGAGGCAGAGGCAGAGAGAGAGAGAGAGAGAGGCAGAGGCAGAGAGAGAGAGAGAGAGAGTCTGGGCCGTCCATCAGCCCTCAAGTGGAGAGTCAACAGTCCCCAGATCTGAAGATGGCTGATGAGGAAAAGGAGGAGCAGCTGGGTCCAGTGTCTGATGTGTGGTTGCACAGAAGACAGAGGAGAGGAGAGCAATGGAAATTTATGGGCCGGTCCTTGGGACAGAAGAGGCACTGCTGCTAGTGAAGCCCCACCCTAGCTCTGGGGATAGAAAGCGGGGGGGGGGGGGAGAGATGAATAGATGTGGCAGAAAGTCCCCTCAGGGGACTTCTTTCTACTGGAATATGAATTTAAATAATAATATATTCTACTAGGGAGAAGTTCCTGTGGATGGTCTCCAGCAGAAGTCCAAAAACTCAGAAGAATAAACCTCTGGACCCTGTGTCCAATCCAGACTGGATCTTTCAATCTAAACGGTTGGACATCCTGTCTCGGCCTTTGAATTTACTCATATTCATTAGTTCTTGGTGCTGCCTAAGGAATGGTGTGTGTGTGTGTGTGTGTGAACAAACATGTTTCCCAATTTAAAGAGAGGAACTTAATTCAGCTAATTACTATCCGTTCAATTTCATGAGCATGACTACTAAACTACATATCGGTGACAGAGGTGGTATTCAGCAGGTTCTGACTAGTTCTGAAGTGGAAACTTTGAGTAGTTTGGATAACTGGCAAATCCTGCCTCTGACTGGCCCTGGCCCCATCTATTCTCTGCCTCCCATGTCCCAACTGATTGGCTGGATTTTTTTTGGTTGCCCTGCACAGGAGAATGGCGCTGGAAAGCAGGTTAGTGGGGTGGGGAGAGAATGGAGATTTTGCAGTAACTTTCCCCTGTCATGCCCACCAAACCATACCCACGGAACCGGTAGTAAAAAAAAAAAAAATGAATCCCACCACTGATCAGTGAGACATCTTTTAAGAAAACTGTTGATTGACTGACAAGATCAATGATTGCCTCAAGAGCCAGTTAACTTCCATGCCGGTCAGCCAATATTTGATCAATGCATCATTTGGTTGAAAAACTAGCATACAGAAACTATATACAAACCATCTCATCAAGGGAAAATGAGAATGTGTTAGTGCTTGTGAAACAATATCCAATGTTCTTCTTCTCAGTTTTTATTTTACATTTTTTTGTTAAAAAAGAATCTTATGAAAACAATGGAAAAGACACATTTCTGAGCAGTAATTTTAGGAAATGGTTAGAACCTCTGGTGCTTTTCTCATAACTAACAGGAACAAACCTAGTCCCACCAAGCCTAATTTGACATATTTGTCTAATTTTGTATAGACCGCAGAAATACTGTACATTCCTGGAACCTTTTCTTCCAAGGCATAACAACATAATCTTATTAGACAGGGATTGTGGTTTGGACCATTTTATCTGCGCTGCCTCATAAATTAGATCAAATGTGAATTATGGTCAGTGAATTATATTTGTGTGTTACGTTTCTTCTCTCCCGCCTCCACTTTTAAAATTTATTTCAGAGTAATATAATAAAATGCCAGCTGGGGAAAAGCAATGGGATAATCACCGTTTCTCCCCACTCCCCACACACATATTTTGAAATGCAGCAATGAAATCTCTACCGGTAAGTCTTAATTTTCTGTCCTTTCTAATATCTGTGGTTCCTGTGCTTGTTAAATAGATCATACGTAGAATATATCCAAGCATCTGCTTCATTACCCAACTAAAAGAACACAGAAAAGAAGAAAGATGTCTGAAGAAAATTTGCACTCCCCCCTCTCTCAGACATATAGGTAGGTAGGTAGGTAGGTAGGTAGGTAGATAGATAGATAGATAGATAGATAGATAGATAGATAGATAGATAGATAGTATTCTGTCCTTAATTAGCATTCTTGAGATCCCCGCGCTTTGATTGGCCAAAGCGCGGGGGTCTCCGATTGGTCAGGCGAGCCGCGCTGATTGGCTCGCTGAGAATCTCCCGCGATTGGTCCATTCGGATCGCGGGAGATTCAAAGTGGTGCCATTGGCCGCGGCCGCCGCGGCTAAAGGAATAAAAGCCGCGGGCTTTTTCCTTTACGCCAGTTCAGTTCCAACTTTCAATAAAAGAGCTTGAATTGAAGTCACCGACTCCTGGCATCATTTTGCGGACACAACAGATAGATAGATAGATAGATAGATAGATAGATAGATAGATAGATAGATAGATAGATAGACAGACATAGATATGGATATATAGATATGTACATATAATACACATACACACAGAGAGAGAGGGATAGAATAGAATAGAATAGAATAGAATAGAATAGAATAGAATAGAATAGAATAGAATAGAATAGAATAGAATATAGAGTAGAGTAGAGTAGAGTGGAGTAGTGTAGAGTAGAACAGAACAGAAAAACAGAGTTGGAAGGGACCTTGGAGGTCTTCTCATCCAACCCCGTGCTTAAGCAGAAAACCCTACACCACTTCAGACAATCTCTTCTTTAAAAATTCCAGTGTTAATTGTTCTAACTGTAAGGAAATTTCTTCTAAGGAAATTTCTTCTTAGTTCTAGGTTGCTTCTTTCCTTGAAATATATATATTCCTGCCTCAAAATTGTCTATTATTTATTTTTATTTTTTTACAAAAAAAAATGTACTTTTACCATGTTTTCACTTTTAAGTGACCATCACCAACCTATATATACCCAACAATAATTTGGGTGTATATACCCAAAGAAAACAAACAAAAATAATTTTCTATTCCAAGGGGTGGGGAATGATAGAGTTGAAGATGCTTCCAAAATACCTATGCATTTCCACTCTCACTTATTTTAAGAGCTTTCTTTAATGAACCTTACAAGCAGGTAAAAAGGAGATTTCCATCTGCAAATGATTAGGGAATAGGTGTCGTAGTGTTTGGATCATATATCTTTTTATATTGGCATTTTAATATAGATTTCTCTAAGGGCAAGCTAACTTCAGTAAATTCCCTAAACATTCCAACAGTTTTTATGGATACTTGAAGATAATGACCATTTTAAGTGGCACAATTCTGCCTCATCAGACAACATTGAACAAGAAATATACCGTGTTTCTCACATAATAAGGCCGGGCCTTGTTTCTCCAGGCCGGGCCTCTGTTTCTCACATAATAAGAGCCAGGAAACACCCGCGGCTTGCTTTCCCGGCTCTGCCCAGCCAGCATAGCTCCGGCGCGGCCCTGGTGGGATGAGCGGAGGTTTTCAAAATAATTTGCTTTACCTTCGAAGGCAAAGGGAAGGCGGCGACAGGAGTGCCTGAAGCCAAGTGTCTCCTCAGGGCTCCGGTTGCAGGGAGGAGCCCTGACTGGCCGCAAGTGGCTGCACCAAATGCTGTGGCGTTCCTCTAATGCCGTGGCAAGGGAAAAGGAAAAGCAACAGTGTGAAGTGCCCCACCAACGCAGGCAACACCATATCCAGGCATGCAACAAAGTACACACACACCCGCCATTCCCTCCCCCATTTCGCATTTTTTAATATGGGGGTTAATTTGGGGGGAGGGGCTTAATTTGATTTTATGCCAATAAATCATGCTGGGGCTTCCTATTGGTGGAGGCCATATTGTTGGAGAAACACGGGAGCAAGTTGATAACAAAATGAAAATATCCAAATGTAGTATTTAGTATTTTAGCGATTTAAGTATTACATTTTTGGTAGCTTAGTTTTCTTCTGCTTTTTAATATTCAACTTTCTAACTTCACCTTACATTAATTGCCTGTGTTGGTTGTTTATTACTTTGCTTTCTTGTGTCATCTAACTTTTTCTTTCCAACAGTACAAACTTTAGGCAGTGACTATAATAAATGAATGACAGTCTGATTGATAGTATTATAATATCATCTTCAACACGGATTTATTCCCAATCCGTTTATGGAAAGGAGGTTATAGTTAGTCATCTGTTGAAGATTTATTATCATGATGGTTGGTTGCATTTTCAACCAGCTGTTTAGACTGGATTTGGCATTTTTATCCACCTCTTGAGTCCTTCCCAAGGACCTGAAGTAGACAGATCTTGATGTCTGATAGTGTTAAAGATATAGTCACAGGAAATAAGCTGCTCTAAATAACACTGCCTTTTGCAATTGACTGATGGGATTTTTGTCAATGCTGATGGCATTCAAGTGAGTCTTCCAGTTGTTTTGGGATTGCACCAAAAATGCCTCTTATCATTTACTTTCTTTTACCTCAGCCATTCTATTTCTATTTTCTGTTTTGTGATTTTAAGAGTGGTGCAGTGGTTAGAGTGCAGTACTGCAGGCTACTTCTGCTGACTGCAGGCTGCCTGCAATTTGGCAGTTCGAATCTCACCAGGCTCAAAGTTGACTCAATCTTCCATCCTTCCAAGGGGGTAAAATGAGGACCCAGATTGTTGGGGAGGGGATAAGAGGCTGACTCTGGAAACCACTTAGAGAGGGCTGTAAAACACTGTGAAGTGGTATATAAGCCTAAGTGCTATTGCTATTTCTTCAGTTTTTTTTCTGTTCTATTCTGGTATCCAGACAATCACTATCCAGTTGTTTGGAGTCTTTTTATTACAGACTATCCAATAGCCCAGTGTTGTCTGGGTATTTATTTATCCCAATCCTGTATTAGACTGGAAAGTTCTATAGTTGGGACTCATGCTATTGTACTATCTCACTCGTGGCATCACAAATCTTATATTTCTCTCCATAGGAGTTTCTTGTCTATGCAGGTGTTTCATTTTTTGATTGCACTTGGCCAATCAGCTGATGTTTCCTTGGAAGGCTGAGAGGGAGCCCCCTTGTGGAGAACTGGAATACTGTAAAGCCATTACCATGGAAGTCCACTGTGCTGTACTGTAGAAGCCATTTTAAGGCACACACACCCCTGATGGGTGTTAGGGGTATCTTACCCCTACAGTATTTGTTTCTAGAGGGTAAGTCATCTGTGTACCAAGTGTGGTTGAAATTGCTCAAGGTGTTCCAGAGTTATGCTGGAACACACACACACACACACACGTATATGTATATGTATATGTATATACTCACTCTGTATATGTGTATACTCATTCTGAGAAGCACAGAGCTGAAGACCAAGCCTGAAGATGATGAATGAGACTTCATCGAAATGTTGCCTAGATACTTCCAATCTTACGCGGGAGAAAACCCGAATAACCAAAGATCCACATATATATATATATATATATATATATATATATATATATATATATATATATATATATATATATATATATAAAACTAATGATAACCGTCCATTTACCCGAAGCCAAGCTGCACTAAAGGCCTCCAATAAAGTAACACAATGTTGCCAGCCAATCAAGATACAAAAAGAGCCCCCTCCCCCCAAAAAAGACAGAAGATATTAGTAGCAGAACACAGCAAACTCCAAGACCAATAAACACAGACCAAGACTCTCAACCAATCAGGAGGAAGAAAAAACCATTCTGACACAGCAATAGGCTGCCCCAAATTTAAATCTGAAACCACTGTAAAAGTCTGACTCATAGACAAACACCATACAGAAGCCTGATGATGGCAGATGAGATTCTACATGAAACGTTGCTACATCTTTAAAAGCACCCCTATTATGACGTGGGAAAATACCCGAACAAAGCTGAATGCAGTCTGGCATTCAGCTTTGTTCGGATATTTTCCCACGTCATAATAGTGGTGCTTTT